>CM055109.1:39357885-39505591 GCA_029204225.1 Diphasiastrum complanatum | reverse complement strand
GATTTGAAACTACTCAAAAATTCTCTTCTAGCACTTATACCACGCAAATCAACACATAGAATCATGAAATCTTGATCAACCTATGATCTATCCTCAATCTAATGACTCTTGACACTTACTAAGATTGAAACACACTCAAATGAAGTCCAGCAACCTCACTATCTAGAGATCCAATCAAAATTAGGGTTTTGACAAAATCACAAAAAAATTGATTATTCCAAAAAATTGTAATTAGCTTGCACTTCCATGTGAATGAGTAAATGCTCCCACATGTCAAGATGTTGTTCACACATGTGGATCTAGATATACTTGATAAAATGTACATATTCTCCTAGATCCTATTTTATAGGGAAGATTCCTATTTTGTGGAGATTAGCATTTGGATTCTAGCTAGTAGGATAAGTCAACTTTGATCTATGGGCATATCTTGCTCCTATTGGTGGATCTACACGATGTGGCACTCCCCGCACGTGTGAAGACCTATTGGACCAGTATATAGGTCATTCTTGTACTTGATCTATAAAGAGATCACCAATTCTAATGAGAATTTGATGAGACATTTCCATTCTATGTTGCAATTTGCTTGAGATTGCCACATTAGAATTGTGATTTTATGCTTGGAATGCTATCATATGTTAATGTAACTTGCTATCTAGTCATAGTCCATATAGTGACCATTTTCCACATGTGTGAGGCTGTGCTTGATAGATTTTTGGTGTTACACTCATTGATTTTGCTAAATAGTTAGTGATTTGCTTCTAGATCAAGATATAGTCAATAGAACTTGATAAATCCTTTGATTTGGCAATCAATATCTCTTGTAGATTGATTAGTATAGTCAATAACTGTCCTAGAGTTTTGTGCATATAGCCCTTGCACAAGACTCTAGGAATGCAAATGGAAGCTAGCTTAGTGGTAGAGCACCCCATCGGAATGGGGGAGGTCCTAGGTTCAATCCCTAGCCGACAACACACACCTAAAAACTTTTCACATGGTATCAGAGCCATGGTTGTGGGTGTGGTCTAGGTGGGTGGTAGCTAAAAAGGGCTATGCCTTGAGGGGGAGTGTTAGAAAGTGTCAAGGCTATAGCCCTTGCACAACACTTTGGGAACACAAATGGATGGGTAGCTCAGTGGTAGAGCACCCCACCGGAATAGGGGAGGGTCCTAGGTTCAATCCCTAGCCCGATCCGACCACACACACCAATTGTAAAAAGTTTTCACATGGTATCAGAGCCATGGTTGTGGGTGTGGTCTAGGCGGGCAATAGCTAAAAAGGGCTATGCCTTGAGGGGGAGTGTTAGAAAGTGTCAAGGCTATAGCCCTTGCACAACACTCTAGAACACAAATGGACGGGTAGATCAATGCTAGAGCACCCCATTGGAATGGGGGAGGTCCTAGGTTCAATCCGACCACACACACCAAGTGTAAAAACTTTTCATAGTATCGACTCGAAAAATACAAGATTTTTCGATATCCAAAAGTCAAAAAATTTTGATACCGTATCGACTTGAGAAATCTGTAATTTTTTTGAGACCCAAAAATCAGAATTTTTCAATATGGGATTGACTCAAAAAATCTGTAATTTTTGGAGTCATTGTAATTTTTGAGTTAGTGTATATTTTTGAGTCTTTGTATATTCTTGAGTCTTTGTAAAATTTGATATTGTTAGAACTCCGACCCGTGTCGCGATGCTTACAGTCCACCTACTCCTGTACATATATTCACTATAAAATGACAGCTACCTACTACAGGATGGATGTAGTTAATTTAGTAGATTAATGTCAGTTTTCAATGTATTGATCATTTGACTTCCAATGATCAAGGAAGATCTGCATTGGAGTCAACACACTGATCAGGTTATCATCCTACAAGCGTTATGTTGTAAATAGTCAAGTTCAGTTTTTTAGAGTTTTTTAAGTGATGATCAACGAACTCAACTGGAGCCATTTTTGCGCCTAGTGATTTGCGCTAGCTTCATGCTCTTGTACTCACATTTTTGATAATTATCAAAGTGCAAGTTTTTGTCTACATTGTTGTTCTATTGCACATTTGGTATACGATTTTACCTTGAATGCATTGCTGGTAACTATTGCACTTCCGATCCATCTACCACCTGCTCCACTTCCACTACGCATCTCGATTTTTCTGGTTTCCAAAAGGATTAAGACACTACGTGCTATTAGTAGTCACTACTGGACATAATATTTTTTTTTGGAGATTCTACGAAAATAATGGGGGTGTGAAGATAGACGGTCTGTTGGAGGGTTTGCGGATCTTAAGGCAACCCTAACCCTAGTTAATAAGTGAGAGGGATTTGGCACCCTGCGTGTGTAAGTCCAACCCGATGATCACACAGTTATTTGATTGATTAGTTAAAAGTTAATAACAGGACTTTAGGCCTTTTTGCGAGACTTTTAATGTCGCAGGGCCTAAATGTCAAGTTAGTGAATAAAGTTGGGTTTCTTTCCAATTTTGATGGTTCCCACATTTTTTAAATTTGAATAAAAAGAGAGGCAAGACTGGACCAATAGGATTCAGAGGCCAGGGTCCTCCTCTCTACTATAAGAAGGGACCAACTCGAGTTGCTCCTCATGTTCATTTCCTCATTTCAATAAAGCAGATTGGTTCTCTTCAGAAATGGATTGATGAATGTCCTTGCTCTCTATCACTTTTCCTCCATGGTGGATGTGGAGTGTTAAGGGATAGTAAGTGTTAAGGGATGTGTAGTGTTAAAGAGTAGGGTTAATGGATGTAGAGATAGATGTGAATCCTCCATTCATGTTGAAATCTAAACTAAACTATCGCTCTCATGGGGATGAACCTATGCGTGACAACTAACTTCGTCTCTTTGATGCTAGATTGACTAGATCTTGGATTCAGGTTAGGCAAGGAAAGAAACCCACTACATGGTCGAATCGATAGCGAGCCAAAAGTTGATAGTCAACGCGATAACAACTTCGACAATAGGTTTGACAATTGTCATTTCGATGATGAATTCGACCTATGTCGATTAGAGCAGATTCAACAATTGTCGATTCAAGGTTTGTTGAGCTAATATCTATGTGATTTCCAGGTATTTTTGTAGACTATTCGAAAAGTCATGTATTTCTGTAGAGTATGTGACTATGCAAGTACTTATAGCAAATGAATGGATCTAGATTAGCTATGAGATATGGGATGGAGAGGATAGTTTTCAACCTAAAGATAAGTGTTATGGATGTTCTCCAAATAACTGTAACTTATTAGATTTTTGATGGGTTTTTTTTTTTTCCAGTTTTTTGACTAGTAATTACTATTTTGACTTGAAATTCATCGAACGTACTACATAGCATTGATTTTCAGGATTGTACTTTTCCTGTAGTCATTATGATCAATTCTAATGATTGCATGCTAGTTATATGGTCAATATTGGATCGAGACTATATTTTGGTCAAAAATGGATGATTTTGGCTAAAATCAATACATAAGAGTCAATATTGAACATAATCAAAAGTTTTAGTGCTTTCTTGAGTCAAATTTCAATATTTAGGGTCTGATTTCACTTGCATGTGGTTGTGATCCATCATAACATGCCGAAAAGTAAAAAAAATAGTCAAAATATATGGTTCCTTATATTTTTTTGGAGGTTTTAGTCAATCACTATGTGTAAAAAATTTCATGCATGTTCTCACTAGTGCAATGAAGCTATCTAGAGGTTGTGACCAGTTTCAATAGGCTTTTGGTGTTTTAAGAGGTCCCAAAACCTCGAAAATTAGAGTAATTTTGATGATTTTTAGGCATGATAAACTCATTCTACAAAATATGAAGCCTATGGATCAGTATACAATATGATAAGGCCATTGAATTGACTTTGATTCAAGCCCTCATACATCTATTTTGGTGCCTGGAGGCTTAGGCAATAATTTACTGAAGTTTGCTTGCTATGCGCCCTCTTAGAAACCATTTTTTTGTTGATTTGGATCTACAAACCTTTTGGGACCTGACAGAAGCTTCTACTAATCTCTAATGAATATTTATAGACTTCTTGTAATGTCTAAAACTAAGAGTTCGATGATGAAAATCAATTTTCAAAGTTTCAGTCCATATTGGAGAAAATTCTAGAAATTTTTTAATAGAATTGAAATTTTTCTAAATCTGTAAGTTATTAATTAAAATGAAATTGGCATATAAAGTTAATGTCCTTATTGAGATGTAATCAGTAGGTTTACGATGTTACAATTATTTTTACTTTCAGTTGAAGATTTTTGGATCTGTTGGCTAATTAATTTTTGTTTTTGTTTTAGGTGATCAATAATGGTTGAAGATAATGCGAGTCTAGAAGGAATTGCTCTCATGCCGACCTATCTCCAAGTTTTTCAACAATTGAGTGTGGAACTTAACGAGATGAACAATCGAAACACTTTACAAGACCAATAGATGGAAGTTCTACTAAATCAAATCAAGATTCTATCCTCACCGATGAATATGAGGTTTCAACATGAACCATATATAGGAGAGAAAAAAGAGAAGAAGCTTGCGATGATGGATGATTGGCTGGCCAAATGGAACAATTACATCAGTTTATAGAAAATTCTTGAAGATTCTAAAAAGAAGATTGAGAGTGTTTCTATATTTATGTGGTAAGGTTTCATCATGGTGCATGATCTGCAACCAAAACCTGCTACATATAATTCATGAAAATCTATAAAAATCATTTGTGATTACGGATGATTCAGATTACTATAAAAAATTCAATAATTACAAAATAAAGCCAAAGATTTTGCACTCTTATCTCCAAGAGTTTATGAATGTATGGAATAAAGTTCCATCTTTCGATTCTAGCAGTTCATCATCTTAGGTTTGCCAAAAGATTATCAGAATGAATGCAGGAAAAATGTGCTTCAATCTTTCAATGATGTTGGCCTATGATTCCATAGTGGTGGCATCCAAGAAGCAATTTTAGGCTAATTGATCGACATCTAGACCAAAGAAAGAAAAGAAATGAGTTCATGAAAAAACTTAGATCAAATACTTTGATGAGCTTGTTCAAATGGCCTTAGAAGGTAAGCAAAAGAAGCAAATATCCTAGAAAAAGACCAAGAAGATGAATCTTTGTTTGATTTGCAATAAGCTTGGACATGTTAAGAAATTCTACCTAGAGTGAAAGAAACCCGCAGCTCAAGTTTTTGAGATGCCAAATAATGAAAATCTAGAATTAAAAATTGTTCAGTTTGATTCTGAGTGTAAATATTCCTTCACTTGCCAAATGATTTATTTCATTTGAAAGGCATAGTAAAATATCAAGAAGTTAGTATTTTGGGGACAATAGTTCAACTCATAATTTCATTGATTCTTGTGCAAAACTCCGGCCTGGAAACTGAAGCCAACAATCATAAATATAAAATATATCTAGCTTCACTACATTCCTCAAGTAATCAAAGATGGAAGGCATACCAAAAATGTACTAATGACTATTTTCAACTATAAATCACTTCTAATTACTATTTAGAAAAAAATCTTGATACAAAGAGTTATGTTGAATTCCATATAAACTTGATTGTTATTCTTGGAATCATCTATTAGAAGAGATATATCTAAGTACTCTTTTTTCCAATGCTGCATCAAAGGACCTTGTATATGTTGACTTAACTTGCTTACACAATAACTCAAATATGGTCTAGTGATTGTCAAATAGATTAAGGAGCCTATAAGCTTTCTAAAGAGTGGGATGTCCTCAAAGGATGCTTCATCACCATCATTATAAACTTTAACAACTTGCTCCATAGGGGTGTCAATCCCTTTATAATCTTTCATGCCAAACCTTTCAAGAATGGAAGTAGCATACTTTGATTGACTTATAAAAGTGAAACCACTACCTCTAGAAACTTCTATTTCAAGTATGAACATAAGAAGTCCTAGATCTACCATCTTGAATTCACTAGACAATGCAACTTTAACTTTTCTTATGCCTTCACCATCATTTCCTGTCAATATGATATCATCAACATAAAAAACCAATATGATGATCTTTCCATCATTACATCTGGTGTACAAAGAAGGTTCATAAGAACTAATCACAAATCCAAGAGAGTAGAGATAGTTATGCAACCTAGAGTACCACGCTCTAGGTGCTTGCTTAAGGCCATATAGGCTCTTCTTCAAGTGGCAAACCTTGTCTTCCTCTCCATCCTTGATAAAGCACTCGGGTTGCAACATGTATATCTCCTCCTCCAAGTAGCCATTAAGAAATGCATTGGTCACATCCATTTGGTAGCAATACAAATGATCAATCTAATAGTTACAAGCTTTGCTACAAGTGCAAATGTTTCTTCATAATCTATGCCTTTAGTTTGAAGAAACCCTTTAGCAACAAGTCTAGCTTTGTACTTATTTATAAATACATCTTGATTTTACTTTAATTTATAAATCCACTTACATGCAAGCGGCTTATTCCCATATGGAAGGTATACAAGATTCCAAGTTTGATTATCTACTAAAGCATCAAACTCTACTTGCATTGTATCTCTCCAAACACGTGATTTGATAGCATCTTCAAAACTTGATGGCTCTTCAAGCATTGTGGTTAGAAAAGAGTAAGAGGTAGAAGGACTTGAGTCTTCCCTTTGCTTTCCCCTTTCAAGATAGGTAAGCCTTGATGGCTCGGCCTTGTTCCTTGTAGATCTCCGTGGCCCCTTTGGTTCTTGAGATTGATCCTCCAAAAGCACATCTTCATAAATCTCCTCCTCAAATCTTGCAAGATCTTGGACACATAGAGGATTAGATGCACTTGAATGGATCTTGGAACATTGAGCTTCATCAACTAAGACATCCTTACTAGCTTTTACTTTCTTTGAAATAGGATAAAAAATCCTATAACCTTTGCTATTTTCACTATAGCCTACAAAAATTCCTTTGAAAGAAGTTGCATCCTCTTTCTTTATAGTTTCCAAAGGAATGTGGACATAAAACATACATCCAAACACTTTCAAATCTTTTACATTTGGCTTATTGCCATACAAAGCTTGATATGGTGAGATCCCATCAATGGCAATTTTTCCTCTCGGCCACCCCATTTTGCTGGGAGGTGTAGGAACATGTGTACTCTCTTTTAATGCCATTACTCTCACATAAAATCTCTCATCCTATTGGAGATATATTCTCCTCCATTATCACATTTTAGAACTTTGATGCTAGATCTAAGTTGATTCTCAACAAGAGATTTAAACTTTACAAAAGCTTCATATACAAGACTTTTCTTTGACAATAGATCTGTCCAAGTATATCTAGTACAATCATCTATGAAACTCATGTACATTAAAGCACCTCCATTAATTTCATGAGAAAAAGAGTGTACATCCGAATGAATGAGATCTAAAGGAGAGGTAGATCTTGACAAGGATCTCTTGTAGGATGTCTTATGAGACTTTGCAAGGCCACAAGCCTCACACAATTTGCCACATCTTGGGAATGATTTGGGGAGGCCGAGAGCAAGCTCCTTGGATGCCATAGATTCCATTGCTTGAAGATTAGGATGGCCTAATCTTTTAAGCCATAGCTCCACTTTTATCATCTCCTCCCTAACCATGTTCACACTTTTAATGGCCACATTAGCATCCAACTTAAAAAGTCTTCCTTGCTTAATGCCACTAGCTATGCACTTATCACTTTTCAAGATGGAACACACTCCATTCTTGAAATGTACATCTAGTCCATTATCCACCAACACCAAGCAAATTTTTAGTAATGGTTGGAATATACAAGACATTATTTAGATCCATCCTTTTAGATGATCCTAAGCATAATGGAATGCTTCCAGTATTTTACATTCTTGATCACTAGCAGTGTAGATAGATTTCTTAGAGTCATTACAAGAAAGTAAAGTAGAGAAAAAATTCTTGTTAAATGACATGTGGGAACTAGCTCAACTATCAATCCACCATGTCTCTTTGCTTGATGTTGGATTTGATGCTACCATCAAGGATGTGTTGAAACCATCCTCTTCCTCCTCCTCTTGTGCAAGGTTGCCTTGATCTTCATTCACTTGTACATTCTTCTGCTTAAAGCATTTGGAAGCAAAGTGTTCTTTCTTTCCACAAAAGAAACACTTTAGCTTGGCTGCTCTTTTGCTTCCCTTTGGAGGTAGATCCACCATCCTTGCCCTCGACCTCATTGCCTTGGTGCTTCTTGAATGGTTGGGACTTCTTCTTGCCTTTGAATGTGAAATTTGCTTTTTCATCACCACCTTGTAGTGACGTAGATCCCATCCTAGCTTTGAGGTGTAGAATCCTACTCTCCTCGACCACAAGCGCATTACGTAACTTGTCAATGGTTGGAAGTTGGTCTTGGATAGCAAATGTTTGAACAAGATATGTGAACTCGTCACCAAGTCCATTCAATATGACATGTACTAGTTCTTAATCTTGGATTTTGTCTCCAATTGAGCCCAATCTCTTGTTTAAATATTTGGTTCTTGAGACATATTCTTGTCCACTTTCTCTTTGGAGTACTCGATTTCTTAGCATGAGTACTCTAGAGGTATTGTTGGATTCATAAATGTTCTTTAGTGAATCCTAGGCCTCTTTGGATGAGGCATAAGAAGCTACCTCTTTCAAGAGGTCATTGCTTACATTCATCTTTAAGCAATGCAAGGCTAATCTAGCCTTCTCCTTGTATTTCAATTCTTCTTGAACTCCTTGAGGTTCTTCCTCAAGTCCAAGAACAATGTCATAGAGGTCATGGATCACAAATAGTGATTCCATTCTCACTTTCCATATGGAATAGTTTGTGGATGTTAGTCTCTGACTAGATTCTAACAAGAATCCACCTATGGATGACATGTTGAATGATTTGCCTATGAGATGCACAAATTCACATAGACTTTTCTTAAGTTGACTTACGTGAAATATCAAGTGCCCTTGAGCTCCTTCTGGTAGGTCTAATTGGTACACCAAAGATCCAATCTTTTTTTGTATTTAATATTTGATGTGGCAAAGGAGTATGGAGAACGCGAACGGAGAAGAGAGCAGGAATATTTGCGGAACAGCTCTATTGCCATAATGGGATGCTAGATGTAGAAACAGTCTAATAGATTGTTACTGCTAAGTGTACTCACAACTCAAGCGCTCTATGCCCAATAAGATCTTATAAATTAGTTCATACTCACACAAAAAAAATGAGTACAATCCATCGGAGAGATTAGAAATGGTTTGAGGTATTACTATAAATTAGATTTCAATGAAAAGTTTCCCAGGAGTGATAGTGCAACAAAATGATGTAAGTTCCTCAGGCATCAAAGACAACCGTTCTTCTTGAGTGAATCCTTTAGCCACCAGACGTGCTTTCCATTTAGCAATGGAACCATCAAAGTTGACCTTCTTCTTGAAGATCCACTTGTTGTTGATAACTCTCTTGTGAGTGGGAAAGTCTACCAGTGTCCAGGTCTGGTTCATCAAAAGTGAGTTGTACTCACTTTCCATAGCTTCTTGCCACTTCACAACATCCTTGGAGTTTATTGCTTTGGCTAGGCTCTCTGGTTCTTCTGATGAAGTGTAGAATGATTGAGGTGTATACCTCTCAGGAACTGTCCGAGTCCATGAGGATCTGCGGACGTTTGGTTGACCAGGATGTGATGATGTTTCTTCTTGAAGTTCTCCAGATCTGTTCGAGCTAGCTTGGTCTGGTCTGATGATAGGTATTGTTGGCTGCTTGGCTTCTATAGCTGTAGCTGTAGGCTCTATAGAAGAATCATCAATGTTGGAAGATTCCATGCTACATAAAATAGGATGAAATGACACAACATTGTTTATCGATGGTTGTTTGAAATTATAGTATGTATGCTTTTGAAAGATAACATCCCTAGAGACAAATGTATGCTTTTGAAAGATTACATCCCTAGAGACAAGTACTACATTGGTGGATGGATCATAAACTTTGTAAGTTTTATGTTCATCAAGATAGCCAATGAAAATACATTTATTTGTCCTATGATCCAGCTTCTTCCTAAGCTGTTAGGAATGTGAACAAAACATATACAACCAAAGATTTTTAAATGGCTGACACTAGGCTTGTGTCCATGCCAAACCTCATAAGGAGTTTTGTTGTTGACGGCTTTGGTGCCGGATCCGTTCTGTACGTAACAAGCTGTGGTAGATTCTGCCCAGAACTTCGCAGGTAGATGTGATTGGTGTAACATGGATCCAGCTGAGTTGAGAAGAGTTTGATTCTTCCTTTCTGCAATCCCGTTCTGTTGAGGTGAATAGGAAGTTGTGAGTTGTCTTCTAATACCATGTTCAGCCAAGTATTTGGATATCTTGTTAGAGAGGTATTGCTGCCACCATCGTGCTTGTCTCAACAATGGCCTTGAATCTCTTGAAGCATTCAAAGGCTTCAGATTTGTGCTTTATGAACATGACTGTAGGCCATCTAAAATAACAATACATGCTTTGTTTTGGAATGTGATTTGGAAAACTTGCTTCTAGAGTGCATGATTCACAAAAGAAATATTTCCTATCTAATGAAGAAGGGAAATGTAATGCATCAACTAAATTATTACAACGCATATAGAAAAGTGATCTTGTATTCGCGTGTCCAGATCGACTATGCCACAGAATAGCATTATCGTTTACATTTTCATCAGAGACACTAGCTAATGCAACTGAATTAGAGAGTACGTAAAGATTTTTGACTCTAGTGCATGTAGTTAGAGTAGTATCTTCATTGAAGATTGTACATTGTTTAGATGAGAAAGCAACAGTGTAGCCCTCATCAATCATCTTAGAAATTGACAACAAGTTCTTTGACAACTGAGGTATGTGAAGAACATTGGTGACATAAATAAAAAGATTTGAACGTGATTTTGACTGTCCGTTTGCCTTCCACGCTTATGGTGCTTGAATCTCCGAGATAGATGAATTGATCTCTGTTGTAAGTTGCATACTGGGTAAACCATTTCTTGCGAGAGGTCATGTGTTGGGTAGTGTCGCTGTCCAGATACCAGCTATCGTGGTCTTCGTTGCCACTGTTGTAAGCCATTAACAGGTGTGTATTCAGCTCCTTGAATTCCACCGCATTGGAGGAGTCTGGCTGTTGTTGTTGTTGCTTCTTTGCCTCGTTGTAGATGCGGATATGACATTCCTTGATGTGACTTGGGATTGCTGACGTGGAAGAGAACGTCGCATTTTCTCTCACTTCACATTTTTTGAGAAGTGGCTGGAGACATTTCTCGTTGAAATAGATGACCTTTGCACATTTTCTCTCTCTTCGCTTTTTTGCGAAAAAACCGAAGGTGTTTAAACACAGTTCATTTTATTGAAGTAACTATTATGTCGTATTTTTGGAAAAATGCAAAAAAGTTGACATAATTTACTTCTTCGAAATACTTGAAAAGAAGTTACTGTCGGAAAATTGGTGTTGAAAAGTGCAAAAAATGTGAACTGTGCAACACTTAGTGTATTTCTATAGACTATTGAAAACATCGTGTATCTCTACAGACTTGTTCTAAATGCTAATTCGTGGAAGTCCTTGAAGATGGCCAAGTCTTCAATGATCTTCAAATAATTGAACTTAACATTTGAACATGAAAATGACAGGATTGGTTACCCTTTGCTGGAGATCAGCCGGAAGCCCGATGTAGTCGTTCTTCAAATAGTTCGGTTGTCTGAGTTGTGATTCCTGCAGGTATCAAATGAGCAGACATAGAATCTAAAATAGGTTTCATTTGATCCTAGATCAAAGATCAATAAACGTGTAGAAAGAATCTTGAAATTAGTGTTTATCACCAAGAAGACAACTGTGGACTTAATTTCCAATAATATTGTCTCATGTATCTAGCAGATAGTTTGTAATGCTTGCTGGTACGCATTACTTTTGAATCCTTTGAAATTCGCAAATATATCCAATCTCCCTCTTGAAAATCTTGGGGTGATATTTCTATATTAGCATAATGTCTATCCCTATCTTGGGCATATTGGACATTCTCACATGCTATTTGTAGCATTTCTTGTATATTGTATAGAAAATTTGCTACCTTATGAAACTTAATCATTTGAGTTTCAACTACGATGGGGGATCTAGGTTCATGTTTGTTATGGCCACATCTTGTATATAGGATTCGACATAGTCCTAGACTTGGATACAAGGTACTCCAGTACTCAAGATTATTGGTTGCATCTAGTTATTCCGAACCAGGCCAAAAATGTAATTAATAACCTTGTGCGGACCCAGTCACACATATTGTAACGTGTGGAGCTATTGCATGGGTTAGGATGGCTATAGGCATGTGTAGAGGATCAATAGCAATGAAATATTATTGGCGTGCATGGGCACATGCACAGGAGAGGCTACGTCAATATATCCTAGTGGGAACTCGACCTACTATCATTCCATAGTATGCTTTCCATTTCCAGGTTACTCTCTCTACACCTGCATCATATTTCTAGCACGGGGGAGATGCTATTGGAGATTGATCATTAACATCTACATGGTTGGGTGGTTTGGCTTCACAGTCATTCCTTTGTGTGTTTCTTGTAAGAAGAATTTTGGAGGTGCTTCTCCTCACATCTAGAAAACTTTGTAGTTATCCACGCGGAGTATCCACACAACCCGCGACACTTAGTCGATTTTTGGAAATTTACACGTGCGTGGAACATCCACGCGTAGATTATCCATGCCAAACTAATTTTTGAAACTTCTCTGGCAATGTCGCCATATGGTCAACGACGTTGAAATTTATATTTGCATGGATTATCCACGCAAATATAAACTTGAAAATTTTGGCAACAGTTTGGGAGGGAAGTCGGGGGACGCCGGGCGGCAGTTAATTGCGTGGATTATCCACACATGGATAATCCATGCACAGACAGTTAATGCTACCCGCTTCACTGGATCAGGGCATTGATGATTGTTATTCGTAAATCATCCACGGTAGAGTTATCCACGCATGGATTATCCACACATGGATAATCCACGCGTGGATATAAAAAAAAAATAGTTATTGTTTTGATATGTGTTTGATAAAATCATATTTGTAACATAATACTACACAATAATATTTTATGTTACTCACATATATAATCCATATGATCGGACCAATATGCAAATTTTTCTTGGATTGCAATTTTTTCCCCCCCAAAAGCTACCAATATGAGTATTATGTGAAAGAATTTTCAAAAGAGCAGTTCTGTTGTTTGGTTTCATATGGTTAACCTCCAATTTATATTATTCACTTCAATCAAATATTGATGCAAATCGTTTCTACAAATATACTCATTGGCTATTAATTTTAACTCTATTTGATTTAGTATTTTTGCTATTCATTTGGATTGCAACCAACGGATCCCTGCTCAATTTGCGATCTGAAAAAGTTTTTTTGATCTTGGATCATTGGCGATCCAGAATGCTGGCAATCCGGATCGCACGATTAAGATCGTTTTTTCCTATATGAAAAAATTTATAAAATTCAAAAAATGTATTGTGAACTACGTATGTATTTGTGTTGCAGTGGATTGCGAAACATTTTTACAAGCAAATGTCATAATATGCTACTGTGTTTGTGAATACACTACACAATATTAAAGGGTTTAGAGTTTAGTAGCTTCAAACCTAAAAAGTTTATAAGTAATATGTTATAACCATAATCCTAAATCGTCAACTCTCACCACAATGCAAAACACTCTTAAACCCAAAACCCTCCTCACAATTAATTCATGGCAAATTTGTTTTCATTTACCATAGAGCATACTCTAATCTCATTCTATTTTATTCTACCAAGTTTACAAATTTAAATTGTGTCATTCTATTCTATTCTTGTCTAATCTCATTAATTCTAATATAAATTCCAACAAATTTAATTCTAATCTATCATTGTATTATATAATATCTATTGTAACAAAATTCACAAATTATTTAAATTTGTTTCCATTTACCATAGAGCATACTCTAATTTCATTCTACCAAATTCACAGATTTAAATTGTGTCATTCTATTCTATTCTTGTCTAATCTCATTATATTAAATTCTAATATAAATTCCAACAAATTTAATTCTAATCTATCATTGTATTATATAATATCTATTGTAACGAATTCACAAATTATTTTTTATTTTAACATTATTAACAAATTGTAACAATACTTAATAAATTCTAACATTGTTCCATTCCATTCTATTCTACTCTCATTTTATTCTATTGTTACAAATTTAATCTATTCTATTGCCAATCTCATTCTATTCTATGACAATCAAATTTTTTACATTCTAACTAATTTTTCTTTTTCACAAGTCTCTCTCTCTCTCTCTCTCTCTCTCTCTCTCTCTCTCTCTCTCTCTCTCTCTCTCTCTCTCTCAAAATACATGAAAAAATAGTTTTTGCCCACTACATGACAACTAGCTTCCACTTTCTATTTGAGACTTTCTCATCTCAATACGGAGCTCATGACACATTAAATATGATAGATAGGCTCACCAAACAATTGTGGCTCCTTGATACCATATCATGAAATATATCTAAACTCTAGTAAGCTTATAGTAACTAAATCCATCCTACAACTCAACTAGTTATATAACTCAAAGTACACAAGTCAAAATGGCGTAACATAAACATTATTAACCTATGTAAAGTGATCATTGTATTTATGATAGAGGCTACATTCGGAACTTCTTGCTTATGTCATTATTGAATTTGGAGCTGGAATACAAACTAATGTGTGTTTGGAAACAGGTAATGGACGAGAGGATGCCTTGCAATGTTTCGCTAAACACACATTATCTAGTTCATAATCCTGCTCCAAACTGATGATGCTTCTTGGTTTTTTTAAAATGCTTCTTGGTTTCCAAACTGATGATGACATAAGCAACATGTTATAGACGTATGGTGACGTTAGCACATCATAACCTTTTTGTAGCCAAAAACAAAAGGAAAATAAAAAAGAGAGAGAAAGAACTAATTCCAAATCACATTTGAAAGTGGCTAAATTTGAGATTTCATCTAGTTCCACATTAGAGTGTGGAATTGGCATTATTGAGCCAGTTCCATGTAGGGCTTTGCTGAGTTTCTTGGTTGAACTAAAGAATTTGAATCGGTTCCACAATGTAGTTGCAATTCCTATTAAGCATGTCTCCATTCCTTAATGTAAACACATAAGCACTATACGGCTAATAGTTGATCATCATTTAACGGAGTTGGCTCATTGGGTTACCTTCGGCATCCAAAGTTTCTTTGATCCCAGTTCAAGCCTCCCCTTCAAAACAAAGAAACATTATCATTGGTCCGTGCCAATTTGATCAAAAGATCCTGCAATCAAATACGAGGCTTTAATAGGATCACGTGGCTAGTGCAGAGAGAGAGAGAGAGAGAGAGAGAGAGAGAGAGAGAGTGTGTGTGATGCACGTGGCACACTGTCTCATATTCCATGCTTTTTGCTGTAGAAGCTAGCTCTCCAGACTACACTGCAAATCTGCACTAATGGGTAGTGCAGATTTTTTTATGAACTAAGGAAGGGGTAGCACTATCTATGGAGGGCAATAGGACTCCAAGCAACCTCAAAGCAGATGACAATAAGGATCGCAAATCTGCACTTGGGCGATTTCCTTCACTTCCCCCTGAGCCATCAGTTAATCCTTTCCTCAAGGATGCTTACCAATTCACACCTTTGGAGCTGCTGAAGACAATTCTGATGCTTCCCTTGTTCCTCATTCGAATTCTGATCCTAGTTGTGGTATTCCTTGTGGGTTATGCATCTGTAGCATGTGCTCTCATCGGGGTCAAAGATCCATTGTATAAGCCCTTTTCAACATGGAGAAGAGCACTTCTTTGGCCTACTAGATTTTGTGCTCGAGTAGCCTTATTTGCTTTGGGCTACTATTGGATTGAAGTGAAAGGGAGGCCTGCAAGTAGAGAGCAGGCTCCTATTATCGTTTCAAACCACATCTCTTTTGTGGATCCAGTTTATGTGTTCTATTCACACATGCCTGTCATTGTGAGTGCCAGAGAAAATTTAAGTTTGCCAATTGTGGGCGTGTTCCTTAGAGCTCTTCAGGTACATTCTCTCTTTCCTCCACCGTCCCTTCAGGTTTTTTTCTCTCTTTGTTTTTTAATTACGGCACAATTTTGAATCGTTAATTAGTACATGACAAGATTGTTAAAATCAAGCTACACTTACCGCTTGCATGCTTTTTTAGATGCAAAGACTTTTTTGGTGCTATGTTGCTTTCTTTCATTGTGTAGGTTACTATTCCTTCTGAAAATAACTTATGCGGGAAGTAGCTTAAGCTTTTTAAGAACATTAAAAATTTCAGTTAGACCTTGATGCTGCTAAATTTGCTTTTGGAATTAAGAGACTGTTTCTGCTGATGATCGTTTTTGGATAGGAATAGGAATGGGCAGGCTGAACTGCCTCAATCATGTCCCAACATGTATTTTAAAAGAATCCAGGCTTGACCCTGGAATATTATTCAAAGACCACCTTAATATTTTTCTGGATGAGATGAAGATGTAGTCGATGGCTATAAGCTTGTTCAATTTTCAGCTAGCACCAATCCCTAACCAATGTTACTGATTTGGGGATTCGGACTCACTAGTTTGGAACCTTGAGAGAGTTTGCATCCCACAAGATCTTTGTTTATGATCCTGGTACTGACTCGCCATCCAGCTGTAAAATCAATTCTCGTTAAACATTTAGGTTAGAACCATCAACAATGCACATCCATGAGCGCTGATCAACGCTGCTGGTTGCTAGCATCCTACACCGTCAACAACTATTTTGAATCTTGGGATGTCTGAGCCTCTCCATTACTCTAGCAACACATACAATAGAGCTTGTCCAAGCACAACAAATGTACTCGCCTTCCACCTCTCTAGCTAGAATGTTTTGCTTAGAGTCCTCCTATCTCCTTGTATGGATTTTGATATGTACCCTATTTGCATGCTTTATAAACTATGATGGACTCTAAGTTGCAACTCGTTCTGGAACACATCGTTTCAATCTCATTTTGGAATGGTTCCAGATTGGATGCGGTACACACACACACACACACACACACACACACACACACACACACACACACACACACACACACACACACACACACACACACACATATCATAGATGCTTGCCACGTTCTGGAACACGTCCCGGAACACGTTACGGAATTTGTCCATGAACATGACCCCGAAACTTTTTTTTTTTAATATGGGCGTCAAACAACTCGTCTTCTGATGGGGGGTTTGATAGTAATTTTTGTAGATTTTTTTATGCATTGTAGGAGCCTACAGATCCCTGATAATATGTAGTTATTGCTAATTCACCGAGTCATGACGAATTGATTCACTGGTTTAGGGTTTAGGGTCTGTGCTCATCACGCTGTCATGACCGTGTTATGTGGAGGCCTTTTGGCAAAATGTCAGAGTTGTGGATATCTAGACTCAGAATGCCCGATGCATCATATCTATTGCTGATGCATCGATTAGACATCCTTGTCATTACACGTTTGTGAGATGGTTTTGAGTGCGAGGATATTTTTCATTTGGATCAGCTTGGCTTTCAAGATAGGATATGTAGATCGGATGTCAGGAGCATCAGTCAAGTAATGTGATTCCATACGTGCACACATTGATATGCATACGCTCAGACTTAATTTTGCTTCATTAAAGTCTAGGACTCCCAGAGTAATTTTGAGCTAATTGATGTACCATAGAAGGAATCAAACTGAAATCCGAGGGCATTCATAGCATCTGAAAATTTGGCATAAGCTCTTTCCCTCCTAAAAAACTACCTCCATATAAGAGAATGGTCATACTTTTTTTCCAAGTCTACAGAGCACATTTTTTGGAATCAAATCTGTGAAACATATCAGTTATTATACTTCAATTTTTTTCAGTCGAATGGCATAAAAATTAGCCTAAATCCAATGAAATTAATCTAATTAGTATTATATACTGTTGGAATGTAAGTGGAATTGCTTAGAAAACCATAGGCTACTTTGACCCAAAAGGTCGAGAGTTGTGTAACCATGGTTTATTTATCTCCATTAGGCCTACTAAACTTAGAGTTAGGTAAGTTAGTATGTTCTTAGCTTAGTAGGGACTCATGGGTCCACTAGGCCTAATTGTGACAATTTGTACCCCAACTTGACATTTGGAGGTGCCTTATTCTTTTTATGTAACTTATAGAAGTTAAATAGTCATGAAGTTGGATAGTCATGAAGGGAGAAGTTAGATAGTTATTCTGGAGGACTATGTATATGTATGCATCTCCTTGTATTCAACAATCGCAAGCATCATTACTATTCTCTTTGAGGTCCACGAGTTTCTATAGGAGGGTGACCAGCCATCTCTCTCTTTCTCTCAAGAATGCTTTGTGTGATTGAATAGGTAAGATCCTGGATCCTTTGGCTTCTATTTCCTACATGGTATCAGAGCCACTAGGTATTCAGATTGCTTACAGGAGGGCGCCCTACAAGAAGCTATCATCTTCTCTTTTGGTAGCAAAAAGTTGCTGATTTTTGCAAGTGAAGAATTATTCTAATAGCTTTTTTTGCAGGAAAAAGGAGGGCACCTCCACTATTTTGAGGGCTTGCCGTAGGGCGCCCATGCTCAAGCCATTCTCATGTGTTTTTGAATCAAATACATGCTGAAATTTTCAGATCCACTTCTTTGTAGGAGGGCTCCCATCTACAAAAGAAGATACATGTGTTTTTGACACATCTTGCTGAAATTTTCTTGTTGGTTAGCTTGCAGGAGGGTGCTATCATCTGCCCTGTACGCGCATGTAGTGTGCACTCATTTTCTGCCACAAATCTGGTTTTGGTGTTGGCTTCATTCGAAGTTTACCTATTTGTGTGCAATCTGGTTTTTGTGCAGAAAATAGCCACCTATTTCATTATTCTTTGAGCAAATTGCATGTGGAGTAGATTTTGTCTCAATTGTGCTCATATTTTCAGCTTTATGGTTGCTGCCCATTGAGTAGATTTTGTCTTGGAAATTATTTTTTTTTTCTATCCACTACAAGTTGATTTTTTTGTTATGGCTAAAGAATCGGAGTCATTCGGTTCTTTATTTAATGAAGATAAGCTGGTGATGAAGAGAGGCCGCCTACCCTGGCACCTACTACACCAACTAGAGCAACTACTTCATCAACAACGGTTGTGTCTTCCAATGAGCAAAAGAAGTGGGATCAACAAGATGCACAAGCACATTCCGTCATTGTATTATCGGTGAAGAGATCTATCTTACGACATATTAAATCTTACAAGACTTCCAAAAGTGCTTGGGAAACTCTTGCCAAGATGTTTCAAGTAAAGAATGCGGCAAAAGTGGTATATCTTTGAAATCAACTTTCTATCTTGAAGATGCAAGAAGGTGATTTGCTTACAAATCACTCGACAAAGATCAAGGATCTTCGAGAGGAGCTTCTTAGTATCGATGAGGTGATTGAGGACTCACAATTTGTATCTATTACTCTCAACTCTCTTTCTAATCTTACCTTCCATTTGTGTCATCATTGAGTATTTCACTTAGGGGACAACAAATTTCCTTTGACGAACTTGTTGGGTTACTTCTTCAAGAGGAGCAAACAAGGATCAACTTTGGTGAGCAAGAAGGAAAAAGTATAGGCAAGTGGAAAGGGAAGCCTTCTTCCAACACTTCCAAAGGTGATAAAAAATCTAAGGAAGCTCAAGATCAAGGACAAGGCTCCAAGAAGAAGGGTAAGTGCCAGTATTGCAAGAAATCTGGGCGTCACATCAAAGAATGTAGGAAGAGGCTTGCAAAGGAAAAAGAAAGAGGTAACGATACAAGTACAACAATCATTACTTTGGAGCAACAATTTGAAGAAAAAGATGATCTTTTCAATAATGATTATGCTTTTGTCACTAATAATTTCATCTCTCCTCAAAATGAGATTTCTAGCACTTCACCTCTTGCTGTTTTTTTAGCCAAAAAGAACTCATCTTCAGCTTTACAGGTTGCTGTTTCATCTTTTGAATGGGTGATTGTTAGCGGTGCCACACGTCATATGACTTATCACAAAGAGGTCTTCACAAAGCTTGTGAAAGTGCATGATGGAAGCAAAGTTCAAGGTGTTGATAACACCTCTTATCCTATCAAAGGTATCGGAGTGATCGCCATTATCTTACCCAATGGTGAGGAGAAGTACATTCGCAATGTACTTTATGTTCAAGGAATCAAGAAGAATCTCATTTCAGTCTCTACTATTATGAACCAAGGCTTGGTTATGGAGTTCAAAGAAGACAAATCTCTAATCAAAGACCCAAAGAGATCTCTCATGATCATTGCTTCGGGAACATTGCGTGGATTATTTCTTATGGATACCTATGAGCGAAGGGCTTCATCATTTTGTCTTGTTACATCAAGTTCACATTCTTTGGAGTTGGCTGAAAAATGGCATGCTAGGTTTGGACATCTCAACTTTGCTAGCTTGAAGATGTTGAAGAGATTCAATATGGTTGAAGACATTCCTAATATTGAGCATCCCGAAGGACATGTATGCAAAGGATGCATACTTGGAAAATTTCAAAGGCAAGCTTTTCCAATTGATGGAACTATTCGAGTTGGTGGAAGTTCGATTTGGTTCATAGTGATGTGTGTGGTCCAATGAGGACCGAATCCATTGGAAGGTGTAAGTACTTTGTTACTTTTATTGATGACCTTTCTAGATTTACTTGGATTTATCCTATGAGGCAAAATCTGAAGTATTTCAACACTTTAAGGATTTTTTAGCAATGATAGAAAATCAATTTGGGCACACTTTGAAGATCCTACACACCGATCGAGGAGGGGAATATATTAAGACTACGTTGAACGTTCGGTGCTTATCTTTGAAGCAAAGGTATCCAACATCAAATGACAACTCCTTATACACCTCAACAAAATGGTGTTGCCGAAAGAAAGAACCGCACTATTATGGAGATGGCTCAATGCATACTTAAGGCAAAGGGCCTGCCTCATAAGTTTTGGGCGGAAGCAGTCATAACGGCGGCATACATTAGCAATCGGTGTCCTACTAAAGCCTTGAAGGTATTGATTCCATATGAATTTTGGTATGGTAAGAAGCCCAAGGTTTCTCACTTTCGCATCTTTGGTTGCACAGCTTATTCTTTCATTTTTGATAAGCTTCGATCCAAACTTGATGATAAAGGAGTTAAGTGCATCTTTGTTGGCTATAGTAGTGAAAGCAAGGGCTATAGGTTGTTCAATTTGGATACTAATAAGATCGTAGTGAGTCGTGATGTTCATTTTGATGAAAAGACCTCCTATGATGTTGCGCCCACTCATGTTATGAAAGGGGACTGCCCCCATGATGCATATGTTAAAGTATTTCCAGATTTGGTGTTGCCATCCAATCATGAAGAGGAGGGACTGCCATCTACTTCTAGTAAACAACCCACTGCTTCTTCAAGTTTGCAGCCCATAGTTCATCAAGAAGAGCCTTTATGTGGTGAAGAGCAGCCTATTGAAGACTCTGGACAGCAAGGTCCAAGTTCGGAACACTTTGGATAGCAAAGTGTTGACAAAGGTAAGGCTGTTGGACAGCCCAAACCAGTCCCTAAATGGTTGTTGCAGACTTTGCAAGACAGCAAAGTCTGCCTCTACTAAATCAGTAGAATTTGCTGATTTTTCTGATTTTGCTCTTACTTCTAATGAGGATGGTGCAGTAGAACCTGTTTTTTATGAGCAAGCCAAAGGAGCATCATTACTATTCTCTTTGAGGTCCACGAGTTTCTATAGGAGGGTGACCAGCCATCTCTCTCTCTCTCAAGAATGCTTTGTGTGATTGCATAGTTAAGATCTTGGATCCTTTGGCTTCTATTTCCAACATATACATTATTGTGTATATATATATATATATATCATAGTGGCACGT
This sequence comes from Diphasiastrum complanatum, assembly GCA_029204225.1. Lineage (NCBI taxonomy): Eukaryota > Viridiplantae > Streptophyta > Lycopodiopsida > Lycopodiales > Lycopodiaceae > Diphasiastrum > Diphasiastrum complanatum. The sequence goes on along the minus strand of CM055109.1, from coordinate 39,483,732 downwards.
GGTACCGCCATTATGGTGCCGCCCTCACAGGCCAGCGGTACCAGGGTGGCACCACAAAAATAATATTTTTTATTATTTAAAAAAAAAAAACCCCCTTTTAACAGGCTAAAAGTAGGTAAAAAATTTTGGAAAAAAAGGGGTACGGTTTAGAAAAAAGATGTTACTGTACAGGGGGACTGTACTGGGCGCACTGTGGGGGAGCAGGCCACGGACCGAATCGGAGTGCGGCATGAGGGGGAGCAATACATGGGGCAGGTACAGTAGCACATGGGCACTGTGGAGGAGCAGACCATGGAACCAATCGGAGTGCAGCATGTGGGGGAGAAATACATGGGGCAGGTACAGTAGCACATGGGCACTGTGGAGGAGCAGACCATGGAACCAATCGGAGTGCAGCATGTGGGGGAGCAATACATCCGGACAGGTACACCGTCACATGGGCACTGTGGAGGAGCAGACCATGGACCCAATCGCAGTGCAGCATGTGGGGGATCAGCACATGGGGCAGGTACAGTAGCACATGGGCACTGTGGAGGAGCAGACCATGGACCCAATCGGAGTGCAGCATGTGGGGGAGCAATACATCCGGACAGGTACACCGTCACATGGGCACTGTGGAGGAGCAGACCATGGACCCAATCGCAGTGCAGCATGTGATCAGCACATGGGGCAGGTACAGTAGCACATGGGATCATCAACAAAAGCAAATTGGGAAATAGGCTGTGGGGTTAAATAGGCACTCACGAGACAGTGAGAGAGCCAGTGAGAGGCTGTGAGAGGCATTGTGAGAAGCTGTGAGGGAGAGCCAGTGGGAGGCTGTGAGAGAGAGGCATTGTGAGAGGCTGTGTGACAGACCGAGTGAGAGGCTGTGAGAGGGGGGCTGTGAGAGAGCCAGTGAGAGCCATTGAGAGGCTGTGAGAGGCTGTGAGGGTCATTTCGAGCAACAGGGTGTCGTGAGATGGCGGAGGGCGAAGCCAGGAGGAAGCTCGAGGAAGATGTCGAAAGGCATCGGGAGCAAGAGGCAGACATTGCAGAGATGCTGCGAGAGACTCGGCAGAGACACCCAGAGCTGCAGATCCCCGCCCCCGCTGTGGCCCCCGCCCCCGCTGTCGAGCTGGATTTGGATGAGCAAATCGGAATGAACTTCACACGACGGCAGCTCATCATGGTCAGGGAAAGGGTTGCCCGCCGTCGGGCTGACCAGGAGGCAGCTCGGGCTAATCGGGAGGCAGAGCGAGAGCGACATAACAATGCTCCTGACGAGGGCGAGGAGTCAGTGGAGGATCCATAGGAATGTTTAGCATAGATGGGGTCTAGCCGTATGTGGCTGGCTGTTGTTATGTAATGTTCATCAGTAGATGAGGCAGTATTTAGTGTCTAGCATGGCGTAAAGAACCATTCCCGTCACGGTTGGTGCACCGTGCTGGAGGTCCACCACCCGTCGTCCACCAGGGAGAGCCCTCGTGCAGCAGACCATTCGCGGCGCGCATCAGCCGCACATGGACAGAGAGGCCACACAGGCCGTGGCCAGTCTGGTTTACGAGCTGAACCTGCCCTTTGCCATCACCGACTCTGAGCCCTTCAGAAGGGCCTTCCGCCTTGCACAGTCCGTCAGCCCTAGCTGGAGAGTCCCTAGTTTAGAGGTTGTCCGCACACACATGCTGAGGGATAGGGTTGAGTCCTTGTCTAGAGAGATGGAGCCTTTGCGTCGGCACTGGGCCACTTACGGTTGCCGCATCATGTCCGATGGCTGGACTGATGTCAGGAGGAGGCCGATCCTCAACATACTGGTCTCCAGCTGCATGGGCACACAATTTTTGAGGGCAGTGGATTGCAGCAGGGGGGGGAGAGTCATATCTGCAAAGTTCATGTTTGATGTCATCAGGTCTTCCATCCTAGCCATAGGCCCACAGCATGTCGTCACGGTGGTGACGGACATTGCCACGAATTGCATTCAGATGGGTGTACTGCTAGAGGCCGAGTTCCCTCATATTGTTCATACCCCCTGTGCAGCCCACGGCATAGACCTTCTGATGGGGGACATTGGAGCACTTCCCTGGGTTAGAGCCATCGTCCGGGAGGCCCTCTTCCTGGTGACTTTTGTCACCAGAAAGAGGCGTGTTCTTGCCATGTTCCGGGTGTTCAGCCATCTGGACCTCCGTAAGCCAGCCCCCACGCGCTTTGCATTCGACTTGGTGGTCATCGACCGTTTGATCAGGTGCAGGGCCCAGCTTCTACAGATGGTTGCCAGTGATCTTTGGGGTGCCAGTACATTTCCGCACACTGAGGATGGGGAGCACTTTTCTTCCACGGTGAGGGGAGACCAGTTCTGGAGGGATGCACAGACATTGTCAGGACTGCTTCGACCACTTTACATTGTGCTCCGCATGGCTGACAGCGAGGGGTCGACACTTGGACTGGTGTATGAGCTCATGGACCGGATTGGACAGTTCCTGCAGTTACCCATCTTGCAGCCAGAGAGGTAAGCGGTGCAGTGTTGCAATTGACCTTTATCTTTTTAGTACTTGCTAGTTTGTTTTTCTGTCAGTGTTAAGCTTTTTCGTAATGCCCTAAACCACATGCCCCTCACCTGCAGGATGACAGAGCTGAAGTTCATATGGGAGACGCGGTGGAACTACTTCCACAGGAGTATCCACAGCGTTGCACACATGCTGCATCCCCTCTTCCTCTCTCCGACACAGATCGCAGACAGAGAGCTCGAGGCCGATTGGCTTCAGTACATTCACAGGGTGGGTCCACACATAGGTTTGGATCCTATCAGGCTCATGGAGGAGCTCGCTGCATTTCGTTTCGGCATGGGCACATTCGGCTACCCGGCTGCCCAGGACCCAGAGAGGAGGCAGCTACCCATTACCTGGTGGACCATGTTCGGTAGCACATACCCATCTATACAGCGTCTTGCACTGCGTGTCCTTTCTCAGGTATGCATCTCATTTTATCCTCCATTTTTTGTGTTTCGTTGAAGTTTCACCTCTGCCACAATGTGCTGAAGTATTTCAATGCACGCACCACAGGACTGTGCTGCCTCCGTGTGTGAGCGTAATTGGAGCACATGGGCACTGATTCACACGAGGAGAAGGAACCGCTTGTCAGTGAGTCAGTTGGAGCGGTTGGTGTTCTGTAGCACCAACGCACGTCTCGCCAGGAGGCTTCCGACCATTACGAGCGCATTGCAGGTGATAAGCTAACCTTTCATAGCATGTTGGTTGACTCCAGGTATGTTGGTTTCATTTCTTGATAGAGTTGTTTCTGTGACATGCCAATTTTAAACCTTGCAGACGAAGATATCCGATTTGGAGCGCCAGGTTGACTTGCCTACGGACAGCACCCATCCCATGCCTGCAGATGACCTGGGCACACAGTTGATGGCAGAGAGAGAGAGGGAGCTTGCCGAGATGAGAGAGAGAGAGCTTGGGCTTGAGCACAGAGAGCCCCCATTGTATGAGGCAGATGAGCCAGTGTCAGAGGATGAGCATGATGAGGATGAGCCCATTCGGGTTGTGTTTGCCAGACCAGAGAGGGATGAGGCAGATTATACAGGTGCAGGGCACACGCCACGGGCAAGGGTCATAGGTGCATCACGTGGCAGAGGTGGGACACATGGCACATGTTATACCGGCAAACAGGCAGGGCACACAGGGGGGGGCAGTGGCATACCTACCTATGTTGACATGATGGAGGAGGCTCTTGATAGAGGGCAGAGTGGTTTAGATGCCGGTCCCGCAGATGTTTGGATGCGTGCAGCACAGAGTCATGGCCGTTACTACGACAGCACACCAGAGGAGGCACCTGATGACATTCATTGCACAGATTGGGAGGCCATGCAGGGTCTACAGGGTGCACATGATGAGGCACAGGATGAGGCTTGGGTTGATTCAGGGGTTGGTGCACAAGATGATTCAGAGGTTGGTGCACAGGATGATTTTGAGGCTGGTGCACAGGATGAGTCCCAGATCCCAGAGCATTTGTATTCGGATGCCCAGCTGGCCGACTTGGTTGCCACATTGGATTCAGAGGCCCAGCAGATGCCGAGTGTCAGGGCGCCCCCATCATCTCTTGCCAGCATGCCACACACAGAGTCCCAGCCAGAGCAGCCGCATGAGGTGCCTACAGTTCCTCCAGCTCCTCAGAGGGTGTATGTGCGTCGCACAGCTCCTCCAGTGCCACCGATGCCATTTAGGCCTGCAGCCCCTCCATCGCCGTCCACTTCTGCAGCACCAGGTCTCCATGGCAGGCCACCATCTGTGCCCAGGTTTTCTCTTGCAGCGCCCACATCCACAGTGGCTCCTCCAGTGGCAGCACCCACGTGACATCCTCCTCCTTTGGCGGCACCCAGGATGTACCAGTACCGGCCACCACAACGCCCCTTTCAGTACATATCGCCACTGTACTCGCCTCCTGCACAGCCAGTTCCTCCACCTGCAGCAGCCCCACGGGCACACACTCCACGAGCTCATCCTCCTCGCTCAGTTGCACAGGGAGTTCCCTCTTTTGCTTCCCTATCCTAGCCGGCCTCAGCTTGGGCCCAGCCTAGCCAGCCAGGTGATTTGCATGGGGGTGACGAGGCATTGATAGCTCCTCTTGTCCGCAAGAGACCAGGTAGGCCCAAGGGTGCACCGAACAAGAAAGGCAAGGCACAGAAACTGCCAGGGAGGAGAGGACGACCACGCAGGGCTCCAGGTACAGGTAGAGGTGCAGTATCACAACCAATTGGAGCAGGTGTTGTTGGTTTGGCCTGCTTGGGGGCTGATGCGGAGGCTGATTGGGAGGATGAGGATGACGAGTCTTCCCCCTCGAATACACAGCCCATGCCAGTTCCAGACAGGCAGAGATATCGGCTGCGAGAGTCAGCTCGGGGCCCTGAGTTGTCTCCAGAGCATTCGTCTGAGTCAGAGCCAGAGCATTGATTGTGGCTCTGTTGTTTTAGTTTCAGTAGTTTGTCTCTAGCAGACGGTCTACCATTGTACTCAGTTGATTTTTCACATTATATACAGTGTTTGGCCTACATTATTTGCTGCACATTGTGCGTATGTCGCTTTGTACATGTGATGCTTTATTTTATGTTGAAGAATTCTATGTGCGTGTCTGAATCCTATTTTCATTTAATTTCGTTTGAAGTGAATGCTAGCTTCACATATATGCACCTACATCATGAGCACAACAATCACCCCTACACCCCAAACGACATTTCATAAACACATGTAATACATCTGCATTTAAAAAAATTACAGACATTGCATCTTACATGACCAGGCTCGCGTTGCACAAAAAACAACTATGTATATATTCAACCGTTGTATCAGGATAACATCACATATACTGTCATTTTTTTAAGCAGCCATCTAGTTATTTGCTGCACCATAAACTGCCGAAAACTACATAGCAACAGTCCGCCACATACGGGTGGACCTCATCTATTCTAAACATCCCTCACTGATCCTCCACCGACTCCTCGCCCTCCTCTGGTGCATTGTTTTGTCGCTCTTGCTCTGCCTCCCGGTTAGCCTGAGCTGCCTCTTGGTTAGCCCGACGTCTGGCCGCCCTTTCCCTGACCATGATGAGCTGCCGTCGTGTGAAATTCATTCCGATCTGCTCATCCAGATCCAGCTCGACAGCGGGGACAGGACCCACAGCGGGGGCGGGTGGCTCCGGTTCCGGATTTCTCTGTCGAGTCTGTCGCAGCATCTCTCGGATATCTGCCTCTTGCTTCCGATGCCTCTCGTTGTGCCTTCGGATATCTTCCTCAAGCTTTCTCCTGGCTTCGCCCTCGGGCTTCGGTGGTATGCGCTCAGCCATCTCGATCGACCTTCTCCTCACAGCACCCTGATCCTTGAACACCCTCTCACAGCACCCTGGCTCTCAAACAGCCTCTCACAGCCTGTCACCGGCTCTCGCTTGCTCTCTCACTGTCTATCACTAGCCCTCTCACAGCCTCTGAAAATGCCGACCACAATGGCATTGTGAGTGCCTATTTATCCCCACAGCCTGATCGGCCATGTGGATCCCCATCATCCCTCCATGTGCCTCCGTACTTGCCCCCATGTGATGCTCCCCCCTGTGTTGGTCTCCCATTGGGCCCATGGTCTGCTCACCCACAATGCCCATGTGCCTCTGTACTTGCCCCCATGTGATGCTACCCCCCTGTGTTGGTCTCCCATTGGCCCCTCGGTCTGCTCACTCTCAGTGCCCATGTGCCACTGCAACAGTCCCCTGCATCATGTACTGTACCCTCTTTTTCTACACCCAGAACCCCCTTTTCTTACTTTTTTTTGTCCTTTTTTGGTAGTTAATATGCAAAAAAAAACTATTAAAAATATATTAAAAAATAAAAAAAAAACATTAAAAATGGTACCGCGGATCCCAGGGCGGTACCGTACCGGCGGTACCACTGATATGGTACCGGCGGTACCATACCAGCGGTACCACGGGGTACTATGATATATATATCATAGTACCCCGTGGTACCAGTGGTATGGTATATATATCATAGTACCCCGTGGTACCGCTGGTATGGTACCGCCGGTACCATATCAGTGGTACCGTCGGTACGGTACCGCCCTGGGATCCGCGGTACCAGGGCGGTACCATTTTTAATGTTTTTTTTTATTTTTTAATATATTTTTAATAGTTTTTTTTTGCATATTAACTACCAAAAAAGGACAAAAAAAAAGTAAGAAAAGGGGGTTCTGGGTGTAGAAAAAGAGGGTACAGTACATGATGCAGGGGACTGTTGCAGTGGCACATGGGCACTGAGAGTGAGCAGACCGAGGGGCCAATGGGAGACCAACACAGGGGGGTAGCATCACATGGGGGCAAGTACAGAGGCACATGGGCATTGTGGGTGAGCAGACCATGGGCCCAATGGGAGACCAACACAGGGGGGAGCATCACATGGGGGCAAGTACGGAGGCACATGGAGGGATGATGGGAATCCACATGGCCGATCAGGCTGTGGGGATAAATAGGCACTCACATTGCCATTGTGGTCGGCATTTTCAGAGGCTGTGAGAGGGCTAGTGATAGACAGTGAGAGAGCAAGCGAGAGCCGGTGACAGGCTGTGAGAGGCTGTTTGAGAGCCAGGGTGCTGTGAGAGGGTGTTCAAGGATCAGGGTGCTGTGAGGAGAAGGTCGATCGAGATGGCTGAGCGCATACCACCGAAGCCCGAGGGCGAAGCCAGGAGAAAGCTTGAGGAAGATATCCGAAGGCACAACGAGAGGCATCGGAAGCAAGAGGCAGATATCCGAGAGATGCTGCGACAGACTCGACAGAGAAATCCGGAACCGGAGCCACCCGCCCCCGCTTTGGATCTTGTCCCCGCTGTCGAGCTGGATCTGGATGAGCAGATCGGAATGAATTTCACACGACGGCAGCTCATCATGGTCAGGGAAAGGGCGGCCAGACGTCGGGCTAACCAAGAGGCAGCTCGGGCTAACCGGGAGGCAGAGCAAGAGCGACAAAACAATGCACCAGAGGAGGGCGAGGAGTCGGTGGAGGATCAGTGAGGGATGTTTAGAATAGATGAGGTCCACCCGTATGTGACGGACTGTTGCTATGTAGTTTTCGGCAGTTTATGGTGCAGCAAATAACTAGATGGCTGCTTAAAAAAATGACAGTATATGTGATGTTATCCTGATACAACGGTTGAATATATACATAGTTGTTTTTTGTGCAACGCGAGCCTGGTCATGTAAGATGCAATGTCTGTAATTTTTTTGAATGCAGATGTATTACATGTGTTAATGAAATGTCGTTTGGGGTGTAGGGGTGATTGATGTGCTCATGATGTAGGTGCATATATTTGAAGCTAGCATTCACTTCAAACGAAATTAAATGAAAATAGGATTCAGACACGCACATAGAATTCTTCAACATAAAATAAAGCATCACATGTACAAAGCGACATACGCACAATGTGCAGCAAATAATGTAGGCCAAACACTGTATATAATGTGAAAAATCATCTGAGTACAATGGTAGACTGTCTGCTAGAGACAAACTACTGAAACTAAAACAACAGAGCCACAATCAATGCTCTGGCTCTGACTCAGACGAACGCTCTGGAGACAATTCAGGGCCCCGAGCTGACTCTCGCAGCCGATATCTCTGCCTGTCTGGAACTGGCATGGGCTGTGTATCCGAGGGGGAAGACTCGTCATCCTCATCCTCCCAATCAGCCTCCGCATCAGCCCCCAAGCAGGCCAAACCAACAACACCTGCTCCAACTGGCTGTGATACTGCACCTCTACCTGTACCTGGAGCCCTGCGTGGTCGTCCTCTCCTCCCTGGCAGTTTCTGTGCCTTGCCTTTCTTGTTCGGTGCACCCTTGGGCCTGCCTGGTCTCTTGCGGACAAGAGGAGCTGTCAATGCCTCGTCACCCCCATGCAAATCACCTGGCTGGCTAGGCTGGGCCCAAGCTGAGGCCGGCTAGGATAGGGAAGCAAAAGAGGGAACTCCCTGTGCAACTGAGCGAGGATGAGCTCGTGGAGTGTGTGCCCGTGGGGCTGCTGCAGGTGGAGGAACTGGCTGTGCAGGAGGTGAGTACAGTGGCGATATGTACTGAAAGGGGCGCTGTGGTGGCCGGTACTGGTACATCCTGGGTGCTGCCACTGGAGGAGCCACTGTGGATGTGGGCGCTGCAAGAGAAAACCTGGGCACAGATGGTGGCCTGCCATGGAGACCTGGTGCTGCAGAAGTGGACGGCGATGGAGGGGCTGCAGGCCTAAATGGCATCGGTGGCACTGTAGGAGCTGTGCGACGCACATACACCCTCTGAGGAGCTGGAGGAACTGTAGGCACCTCATGCGGCTGCTCTGGCTGGAACTCTGTGTATGGCATGCTGGCAAGAGATGATGGGGGCGCCCTGACACTCGGCATCTGCTGGGCCTCTGAATCCAATGTGGGCCTGCTCGGGTGGCGGAGAGTCCATGAGAAAGTCGTAGACTGGTGGAGTGCGAGCAACAGTGGGTGGTGGTGGAACCGCAGTGGCAACTAGCGGACGCGATGGGACGGGATCCACCGGAATCTGAGCAGATGGGGGTGCGTGAGGCAAAACTGTCTGAGGGGCAAAGGGACTGGAGGAGGATGCATTCCCTCTCCTCGTGCGTGCCAGCCAAGCAGGCAGCAACTCTGGGTTATCCACATAAGGAGCGGTGCAGAATCGGAGAACGCCCTCCGAAATGGTGTTCTCCCCTGCCGCGAGCCGCGGCCCGTAGGTGTCCAGTAGTCGCTGCCTGTCGGGGACGGTCATGCTGCCACAAGGGGCAACATTCAAGGTGGCACCATTTTTGGCGCGTGCACCGAGCAGATGGCCTTTAAGGCGAGTGAGGGATGCAGCAAACTCGACGAGATAGTATCGGCAGCGCACGATCTTCTGACCGGTCTTGTTGGCCTTGTCGGCAACCCGCCTGACAATGTCTACCTCGTCCCACAGACCGGAAAGGTCGGATTGCACCATTGCAGATGAAATGAGGGATGGATTGCTGGAAAAAAAACAGCAGGGTTCACTGTTGGAGAGACGCTGAAAATGGGCGAATGCAGGGCAAAGGAAATCAGATGCAAGGCAGGGCGTTGTGTGGGCGATGGGCGACGCAAAGAATCAAAGGCAGGCAAGAAAAACCAGCAGCGATGACAGGGCGGAGAGGGCGCAAAAAAATTTCAGAGGAAATGCGAGGGGGGCGGGTAGGTTTAGGTAAAAAAAAATCAAAAAAAATATCAAATAATAAATATATTATTATATTGTGGTACCGCGGTACCATCATGGTACCGCGGTACCAGTATGGTCCCGCGATACCGGGATCCGCGGTACCCAGTACTGCGGGACCTATGATATATATATATATATATATATTTATATTTTAATATTTTAATATTTGATTATTGCCTTTTACATAGTAAAATAGGTTATAAAAAATGGAAAAAAAAAAAAGGATTTTGGCTGTAAAAAAACAGGGTACAGTACATGGTGCAGGGGGATAGGTGCAACATCACATGGGCACTGTGGGTGAGTAGACCATGGGGCCAATGAGAGAGCAGCACAGGGGGGGAGCAACACATGGGGGCAGGTATAGAGGCACATGGAGGGATAATGGGGATGCACATGGCCGATCAGGCTGTGGGGATAAATAGGCACTCACAATGCCGTTGTGAGAGGCATTTTCAGAGGCTGTGAGAGAGCCAGTGATAGCCAGTGAGAGCTAGTGACAGGTTGTGAGAGGCTGTTTGAGAGCCAGGGTGCTGTGAGAGGCTGTTCGAGGACCAGGGTGTTGTGAGGAGAAAGTCGATCGAGATGGCAGAGTGCATACCACCGAAGCCTGAGGGCGAAGCCAGGAGGAAGCTCGAGGAAGATATCTGAAGGCACAACGAAAGACATCGGAAGCAAGAGGCAGACATTGCAGAGATGCTGCGACAGACTCGGCAGAGACACCCAGAGCTGTAAACCCCCGCCCCCGCTGTGGCCCCTGCCCCCGCTGTCGAGCTGGATTTGGATGAGCAGATCGGAATGAACTTCACACGACGGCAGCTCATCATTGTCAGGGAAAGGGTAGCCAGACGTCGGGCTAGCCAGGAGGCAGAGCGAGAGCGACAAAACAATGCACCTGACGAGGGCGAGGAGTCGGTGGAGGATCCGTAGGAATGTTTAGAATAGATAAGGTCCAGCCGTATGTGGCGGACTGTTGCTATGTAATTTTCGGCAGTTTAGGGTGCGGCAAATAACTAGATAGTTGCTTAAAAAAAAGACCCAGCCATATATGCGGGACATGTAATGTTACCTTGATACAACGGCTGAATCAATATATAGTGTGTTTTTTGTGCAACGCGAGCCTGGTCATGTGAAATGCAATCTCTGTATTTTTGTAAATGCAATGTAATACATGTGTTTTTGAAATGCCATCACGAGTTTGGGGTTTAGGGGTAATTGCTATGCTCATGATCGTTTGGAGTGCATGTGCTATCAGTTTGTTGTGGCATCAATGATCGGTTTGTAGGTGCATTTTTGTGAAGCTATCATTCTCTTCAATCGAAATTAATTGAAAATACAATTCACACACGCACATAGAATTTAACATAAAATTGAAAATACAGCATCACATATACAAAGCGACACACACACAATGTGCAGTAAATAAAGTACGCCAAACACTGAATATAACGTGAAAAATGGTCTGAATACAATGGTCGACCGTCTGCTGGAAACAAACTACTGAAACTAAAATAACAGAGCCACACTGGCTTTGACTCTGACTCAGACGAATGCTCCGGAGACAACTCAGGGCCCCGAGCTGACTCTCGCAGCCGATATCTGGCCTGTCTGGAACTGGCATTGGCTGTGTATCCGAGGAGGAGGAGTCGTCACTAGCATCATCCCAATCTGCCTCCGCATCAACCCCCAAGCAAGCCAAACCAACAACACCTGCTCTAGCTGGCTGTAATATTGCACCTCTAGCTGTACCTGGAGCCCTATGAGGTCGTCCTCCTCCCCGGCAGTTTCTGTGCCTTGCCTTTCTTGTTCGGTGCACCCTTGGGCCTTCCTGGTCTCTTGCGGACGAGAGGAGCTGTCAATGCCTCATCACCCCCATGCAAATCACCTGGCTGGCTAGGCTGGGCCTAATCTGAGGCCGGCTGGGATAGGGAAGCCAAAGAGGGAACTCCCTGTGCAGCTGAGCGAGGAGGATGAGCTCGTGGAGTGTGTGCCCGTGGGGCTGCTGCAGGTGGAGGAACTGGCTGTGCAGGAGGCAAGTACAACGGCGATATGTACTAAAAGGGGTGCTGCGGTGGCCGGTACTGGTACATCTTGGGTGCTGCCAAAGGGGGAGCCAGTGGAGTGGGTGCTGCCAAAGGAGGAGGCTGTGAAGTGGGTGCTGCCACTGGAGGAGCCACTGTGGATGTGGGCGCTGCAAGAGAAAACCTGGGCACAGATGGTGGCCTGCCATGGAGACCTGGTGCTGCAGAAGTGGACGGCGATGTAGGGGCTACAGGCCTCAATGGCATCGGTGGCACTGGAGGAGCTGTGCGGCGCACATATACCCTCTGAGGAACTGGAGGAACCAGAGGCACCTCATGTAGCTGCTCTAGCTGAGACTGTGTATGGCATACTGGCAAGAGATGATGGGGGTGCCCTGACGCTCGACATCTGTTGGGCCTCTGAATCCAATGTGGCAATCAAGTCGTCTATCTGGGCATTTGAATACAAATGCTCTGGGCTCTGGGCCTCATCCTGTGCACCATCCCCTGAATCAACCCATGCCTCATCCCGTGCCTCATCATGTGCACCCTGTAGACCCTGCATGGCCTCCCAATCGGTGCAATCAAAGTCATCTGGTGCCTCCTCTGGTGTGCTGTCGTAGTAACGGCCATGACTCTGTACTGCACGCATCCAAGCAGCTGCGGGACCGACATCCAAATCACTCTGCCCTCTATCAAGAGCCTCCTCCATCATATCGACATAGGTAAGTATGCCACTGGCCCCCCCTGTGTGCCCTGCCTGTCTCTTGGTATAACCTGCGCCATGTGCCCCACCTCTGCCACGTGATGCACCTGTGACCCCTGCCCGTGGCGTGTGCCCTGCACCTGTATCATCCGCCTCATCCCACTCTGATCTGGCAAACACAACCCGAATGGGCTCATCCTCATCATGCTCATCCTTTGGCACTGGCTCATTTGCCTCACTCTGTGCTCAAGCCCAAGCTCTCTCTCTCGCTCATCTCGGCAAGCTCCCTCTCTCTCTCTGCACATTGCAGGCATGGGATGGACGCTCTCCGTAGGCAAGTCAACCTAGCGCTCCAAATCAGATATCTTCGTTTGCAAGGTCAAAATTGAGCATGTCAGGAAAACAACTTGATCAGAAATTGAAACCTACATTTTAGTGAGACGTCAACCAACATGCCATGGGAGAATAGCCCATCACCTGCAATGGCCTCGTAATGGTCGGCAGTCTCCTGGCGAGACGTGCGTTGGTGCTGCAGAACACCAACCGCTCTAGCTGACTCACTGACAACCTGTTTCTTCTCCTCGTGTGAACGAGGGCCCATGTGCTCCAATTACGCTCACACACGGAGGCAGTTTAGTCTGTGGTACGTGCAATGAAATGGTTCAAGTCACTAGGAAGAGGGCCTTGCGGACAATGGCTCTAACCCAGGGAAGTGCACCTATGTCCCCCATGAGAAGGTCTATGCCGTGCGCTACACAGGGGGTATGGACGATGTGAGGGAACTCGGCCTCTAGCAGGACACCCATCTAAACGCAGTTGGTGGCATTGTCCATCACCACCGTAACGACATGTTGGGGGCCTATGGACAGGATGGAAGACCTAATGATGTCATACATGAACTCTGCAGATATGACTCTCCCCCCTCTACTGCAATCCACGGCTCTCAAAAACTGTGTACCCATGCAGCTGGAGACCAAGATATTGAGGATCAGCCTCCTCCTGACATCAGTCCAGCCATCGGACACGATGCTGCATCCATATGTAGCCCAGTGGCGGCGTAGAGGCTCCATCTCTCTAGATAAGGACTCGACCCTATCTCTCAGCATGTGTGTGCAGACAACCAGCCTGTGCAAGGCGGAATGCGCTTCTGAAGGGCTCAGAATCGGTGATGGCAAAAGGTAGGTTCAGCTCATAAATCAAATTGGCCACGGCTTGTGTGGCCTCTCTGTCCATGTGCGGCTGATGCGTGTCGCGAATGGTCTGCTGCACAAGGGCTCTACCTGGTGGGCGACGGGTGGTGGACCTCCAGCATGGTGCACCAACCGTGACGGGAATGGATGATGATACAACTGGAAGAATGTGCGCTTTTTTTTGGATTGTATGGCTGGGCACTAGTGGATGCATCGGCTGTAGACGTGGAATGGGGAGAGTGGGATGCACTGGCAGGGATGGGTGTAGCAGCATAAGTGGGGTGCACTAGTGGAGGGGCAAGATCTGGCATGGGATATGAAAACTGCTGGCTAGGGAGGTCATCCGGATGGGAAGGGAGGGAAGAAGGGATCTCATCCACATCCTCGAAGGCCTCGTCAGTAGCATCCTGGGCCTGCTCGGGTGGCGGAGAGTCCATGAGAAAATCGTAAACTGGGGGCGTGTGAGCAACAGGACGTGGTGGTGGAACCGTAGTGGCAACTTGCGGACGCGATGGGACGGGATCCACCGGATGCAGATGAGGGTGCGTGTGGCGGAACTGTCTGAGGGGGATGAGGGGCAATGGGACGGGACGAGGATGCACTCCCTCTCCTCGTGGGTGCCAGCCAAGCAGGCAGCAACTCTGGGTCAGCCACATAAGGAGCGGTGCAAAACTGGAAAACGCCCTCCGAAATGGTGTTCTCCCCCGCCACGAGACGTGGCCCATAGGTGTCCAGTAGTCGCTACTTGTCGGGGACGGACATGCTGCCACAAGGGGCGGCATTTAAGGTGCCACCATTTTTGGTGCGTGCACCGAGCAGGTGGCCTTTAAGGCGTGTGAGGGACGCAGCAAATTCGACTAGGCAGTATCGGCAACGCACGACCTTCTGACCGGTCTTGTTGGTCATGTCGGCAACCCGCCTGACAACGTCCACCTCGTCCCACAGACTGGAAAGGTCGGATTGCACCATTGCGATGGAGAAAACTAGGGAGAAAATGCAGATGAAGCTAAAGCTGGAAGGATGGAATGCTGGAAAAAAAACAGCAAGGTTCACTGTTGGAGAGATGCTGAAAATGGGCGAAGGCAGGGCGAAGCAAATCAGATGCAAGGCAGGGCGTTGCGTGGGAGAAGGGCGACGCAAGGCATTGATGGCAGGCAGGCAAAAATAGCAGTGAAGGCAGGGCGGAGAGGTCGCAAAAAAATTTCAGAGAAAATGCGAGGGGGGCGGGTAGGTTTAGGTAAAAAAAAATAAAAAAAATATTAAATAATAAAAATATTATTATATTGTGGTACCGCAGTACCAGTATGGTCCCGCGGTACCGGGATCCGCGGTACCCAGTACCGCGGGACCTCATGGCTTGTGTGTGTTTTGCGATCATGGTAGCTAATAGGTCATGTCGACACCATGCTGGTTGTTGGCAGGGGCATGTGGGCTGAGGTTGACCTCATACACGGGTATGATTTGTCAACCATAAATACTTAGAATCTCATGATTCATCGATCATAATTCAGATTCCAGAATCATACTTAATCATTGAAGAATACTAGAGTGTATGTTCGACACAACTCAGGAAATTTAAGAATTATTCCAGTGTCTCTTCCAACATAGAAGCTGCAGGATGTTAAGACCATTCTTCAAGTCAGATTCTAAATAGAAATACGAGTTATCCGATTCAACGATCAATCATGTAATTAAAGATAGAGGGCATACCAAATCTGTATCAATATCTAGCTTCAACTACAAAAAACTTCAACTTTCTATTTAGAAATTGAATCTAAATACACTAAGTTCTGCTGAATTCCTTTTGAACTCAATTTTAAATCTTGGTTTTGTTAAGTTTTGTTATCCAATTGCACACTCTGGGATATTGTCACTAACAAAACAAATCTTTCCCTATTGAGAAATATTCTCTTACCAAGAATTCCATATATTCTATGCACATAACCTTTATTGATAAATCTCACAAGTTATGCATCTTATAAGCATTATAAGTCAAAACAAATAGTTCTTGGTGAATTTTCTTCACATTGCTCATTCGAACCAATTAACTTCAGTCAAGAGGAACTTGGCTACTCGAGTTAATTGCCAATGATTTAGAAATCTCAAATGTCTAGGTGTCGAATTCTCTTATACCAGATAACACCACATTTAGATCCTCTTCTAAATCATCTTTGAGTTAGTAAGTTATTCTTTCACATAAAGGCTTAGTAATCTGCAAATATCTTTTCATCAACCCTCATTGATCCTAGTACTCATACTAAGGTTAGAACTTAGGTTGATCCCATACAAACATTCAAGATACTCATACTAAGGTTAGGTTGATCCTATACAAACATTCAAGATTCAATGGCATGATCAAAACTTATTCCATCCTAAACAAAGCAGGGATTAGTAATTTTGATCTTTTCTTGTATTACTTATACATATAAATAATGATTTCATGTTCCAAACCTCCTCTGGTTCTAGATTGTTCTTCACATCCCTAGAGAATTTCTTTGTTACTTTCGAATAGTTCCATTTTTGTAGCTTACTCTGGATTCGTCCGAATACTTTTGAACAATCACATTTCATTGCATATTTTGCCTTTATTTTTTATTATCAAAAACTCGATCCCCCCCCCCCCCCCCCCCTCCCAAAAAAAAAAGAAAAAGAAAAAGAAAAAGTATTACAGAATTTCCATAGAAGTTGTTTGGAGAGATGATAAATGAAAATATCTAAAAATCATGAAAAGTCAATAATAGGTGTTTTCAACAAAGGATTCACTCTATTACAACCAAGATTTTTCTCTTAGAAATTATTAAGACAAGTGACAGTGTTATGGCCATTGGCAAACACAAGGGTACAGGTGACTCGTTAGTCCCTAAGGGGTCCTGGCGGGGTGACACTCAGCCCCGTAGTTCGGGATAATAACCCTTAGGAACTAGGATCTAGAGGGCTTGGTCTATATCCATAGGGAGTGCCACTAAGTGTAGGACACCCTTAGTAACTAAGGGTGGGTCCCTAGACTTGAGTAGGACCTAAGTGCTCCACATGCACAATGTGCATGTGAGAGGCATCCACATGCACAGTGGTAACTGTGCATATGAGAGGTGTGCATGATCTCTTGGAGGTCTAGCGCTAGTCCTCCAAGCTATATGGTGGCCTGTGGGTGTAGAACTAGGTACAGGATGGTGGGTGGAGATCCAGAGTCATTCTACCATTGTGTGATCTTGTCCATTTTCCTAATAGTGGTATCAGAGCCTTGGATCCTACTATGGATCGTGGACCATCATCTTGCTGGTTTTTTTTTCTTTTCCTCCATAGCTTCTTGCAGGTGGCGCCCCACTTCTAGGAGGAAATCTCTACGTTCTCCCTCTTCCAAGGTCCGTTTTCGGTGTGGATCAGATCGTTGGAATCCTCTAGGATAGGCTCCCCCTGCCTAAGCAGTCAATCAAGGATTGTCACTGGTTTTTTGGAGGAACGGCAATTGCAAATGACTAAAGCTTTTTCAGTGGTTCAAAGCAGGAATCCTTCTACAGACTTGGGCAAGTTGGGAGAGGTCAATTCCAGTTGCCGAAATCTCCGTTGGTGAGCAGTTGAAGTTGATGCAAAGTTGCTGATTTTTCCAGCAAAGCGTACAGAACGTGTTCGAGATGGCCACTTGATTTCCGACTAAGAGAAGCTTACTCTCTCTCTTTTATTTGCATGTCATAGAAATTTTCTTGCATGTCAAGTTTTTAAGTCGAAAATCAAGTGCATGTTGTTGCATGCTTGATGCATGTCAGTGCATGTTGCTAGTAACCTCTTGCATGTTCTAGCAAGCGACTTGTGAAGCGTGTTTTGCTTCTTTAAAGAACTATTGTGTTTAGTTCATCGTGCATGCTTAATTTTGTTGACATGAGTCCTACTCCCGTAGATGAACTTGAAGATATAGTCATGTCCAGCTTACCTCACAGAAGTTCTCCTATAGAACAGAGCCAATCAGTCCCTCTTTTACCGCCTAATGAAGAACCTTCCCATGATCCCTCTATGCATGATGACATGCAAGATGTGGAAATGAATGAGGGGGAAGAAAATGAAGACATAACATTGAGCCTTTTTTGAGTTTAGGCAATGGGTAGTACAAACATATGATTATCTTAAGAAACTAGAAGATTCTGTTGAGGAACAAGCCAACACTCAGCAAGAAACTAATGAGAGGCTTTCCAATACATGATAGTGTGCAAAGCCTTAGTGCTTTGAAACAAGCTGTTTTAGCGCAGTATCGAGTGAATCCTGCTATCCACGGTAGTAGTCCTCTTGTCCCACCATCACCCCATAAGGTAGTCCCTAAGGATTTTCACCTTCCCACCTTTGGTGGAGAAGAAAAAGACCGTAACAGTTATGGACTCGGCTCATTACATTCGCCACGTCCATTTACATTTACTTTACTTTATGCATAAGCAGGCCTTGGGCCCTTTTTGGACACATTACTGGAGAGTGGGGGCCTTCTTGGAGGGCGCACTATTATCCCTCCCAGTTGGGCCCTAGCCACTGGAAGCTTCCTGTTAGGGCTTCCTCTAGGCTATAAGTAGGGAATCTATGTTATTTGTTACTCAGTTGATGATATTGATCTCTCTTTAGTCTCCTTAATCTCTCTTTCCTGCTTTCTAGGGTTAAGTCTTGTTTATGTGATGCTTTCATAGCTTAGCTCTAGATCAGTTGTGGTTTCATTTGTAACTTGGTATCAGAGCACTTTCTTGAGCAATTGGGAAGTGGTATTTTGCTTTCCGATTTCTTTTCAGATTAATTGGATTTTCGAATTTTTTGGTATGATTTTATTTGCAAGTTACAGGATCTTCTTTTCAAGGGGATATAATATGTCATATCTCTCTATCTCTCTTGCTGCCTCCTTCCACCATCGTTGCTCTTCGGCCCTTGTCTCTCCCACATACATCATTGGATCTGCTGGTACATCGCTGCCCCATATCCCCTTGCCTCCATCGGCCCTTGTCTCTCCCACAGACATCATTGGATCTGCTGGTACATCGCTGCCCCATATCTCCTTGCCTCCATCGCAACCTCTAGCTTGGTCCCCATCCTTCCTACGTTACCTCCCTCAGCCAACTATCTACTCCCAGCTTAGTTTCAGCGATCTACTCCTAGCTGCCTTCCTCTTATCTAGCTCTACCTCCCCTCACTCCATCGCTGAACCTGCCTGTCTTCTCTGGCTGGAATCTATTGGCCAGCGCTCCTCTCCCCATCCCTCACCTCCAACGCAACTCTATCACTCAGCTGCTAAGAAACAAATCCTACCCTCTATCACTCATCTGCCTACGTACCTCTTCCTATTTCATTGATCGCTCCTCCATATCCACCCTACTACCTTCTGGTGATCTGTTCACTGGCAACCTGCCTCAACAACTCTGCTTCTCTCATCTTTTCCTACCTTTGAGGGAGCACTTCATCTTTCCACAACTGTCATTGCTGCCATTTCTTGAGCCATGTATTCTTCCTATACCTGCCTACTTCCGATTTACTTCAATCTTTCGCTTCTCTCTTCTCTCTTCATCGCTGTCCCTAGTTGCCTCATTTCCATTACCTTACTGCACCCTACTCTACCTACCTACGATCTACAATGATTTGCCTACAGCCTTTTGTTCCTTGAATTTGCAAGAAATTTTAACACTGCTCGAGGATCTATAGATTGTTGGAAATTTCAACCAATCTCCTCATTTTATTTTTGCCGGCTATCGGCAGCATCCGATGTTCGTCTCCATTTCATTTTGATTACATTACCTCTCGAGGTATTCATTGCTGCCTTTTATAGTCTCTTTTTACATTACTTTCGTTTTGATGTGATACTGTTTTGTTTTTCTTTATCTATCACTTTTTTGTTAAGATCTCGTGTTCAATTTCATTTTGTTACGATTTAGAAAAAAAAAAGAAAAAAAAGCAAGGCAAACATTTTAGATCCTTCATTATTTGCTTTTCTTTTACGGTTTCTCTTTAACTTGATTCTCAATTACCTATCAATATTTTAGTGTATTCCGGTTTGCCTCTGACTTTGATTCATTTTTTAATGTGATTCAGTTTCCATTTTTTGTTACAACGCTTGGTAAAAATAAAAAATAAATAAAAAACCACCCAAATTATTTGCATCATTGGGTTACATATTCTTTTCAATTATTTTTGATTTATTTTTATCATGACTTCTGATTTTCGGTCTCTATCCCCTTTAGATTATCTTTTTATTTTTAATAGTGATATACGATCTGAACATATGTTCGACAAATGGGTCACACATCTTCAGTATTTCTTTGATACTTTTCGGCCAACTTGTCTAGGTCCTCTTAAGATTCTTGACACAATTTATCTCTTAAACGATTCTGCTAGGTCGAAGTGGTTTGACTATCTCCATTCTCATCCGCCTATCTCTGAGTGGCATGACTTTCTACCTGTACTTCATCTTCTTATATTTTCCAATGATGATTATGCATTTGTTTCTCCTCTCGCTCTTACGAGTGGTATTATAGGTCTCGAGAGTTCTACTCCTTTTGATTCCTCTCAAGAGCATTCTTCCACATGCGAGGTTCCATTTTCTTGTGCAGGACAAATAGAGATAGGGTCACACATTTCTAGCGATTCACATGAGGTTGATTCACACATTGCTAGCGATACACATGAGGATTATTCTATATCACACAGTGTGAGCGAGTTGCCTGATTTACTTGAAATAGTTATTGATCTACTTGAGCTCGTCATTGTATCCCATAGTGAGTCAGAGTCACATATGTTGAGGTTGCTCGTTCCCATTCTTTTCCCAGTTCTCAGATGTTTCAGGGCTTGGATTATCACATTGGTGATTTTTCTGGTCAGGCAGATTTCTACATCGTTCCTCTGGAGTGCTATGACATTATTTTTGGTGCAGACTGGTTCTCTTCACTTGGTACTGTTGTTGTGGATCTCTCTCAGCAGACACTTTTCTTTACTCATGCTGGTTAGCATCATTCACTTGCTGGTATTGATTCCCAGGGTGACTATCAGTCGGTTATTGGCGGGAAGCAGTTTATGCGTAGCCTACCAAAGGCTTAGGATGCAGCTCTTCTTTCCATTCAGAGTACATCCGTTGCTGCTTCACTTTCACCATCCATGGGTCCTCTTCCTCAGGTTGATGCTGCTCCGGATTTACAGGTTGTTGATGCATGCCTTCCGCCTATATGCCTTGATTCCCAGATATCGTATTCAATGGTCATTCCTGGTTTCATTGATATTGAGGCCGTATACCTTGGTGGTATTTCTACTATTGCTTTTGCGCATACCTCAGATAGCCCTCCTGGTTCGGTGGTTGGTGCAGTATTTTCTCCATTGGTCTCTATATCTCCATCTCTTGAGTTCGTTATGGCCGATGTTCTTGCTGATTTCTATGATGGTTCCCTCCCTATTGGTGATCAGGTTGTATCTTCTTTCGCTTTACTCCATGGATCTCTGCTTGAGGTTTGTGAGCTGCCTCATGGTATTTCTACGGTTCCTTACATGATTCATGCGCCTTTGGCCCTTATTGTTACACATTTTCCATCTGAGGATATTTGCCAGATTCTATTACTTATCCAGGGTATTTACATGTTGGGATCTTTCTAGATGAGTATACGGGCATCCTTTAGTCTCCTTGTGTATCTACATATAGGTTTGCTGCAGTCCATGGCGATGGTATAGACTTTTGGGCTTTTTATGCATTAGAGGTTTATCATGCGACTGATTCCTTTTTACTTATTGATATTTGGCATTCCTGGTTATTACGTATAGCTTGGTTTTCATTTGGACCTGTTGATTGGTGCTGGTTTTTCCATATTACTGATCGCCTATGGTGCGGCGGATATCTCTATGATTATGCATGTGGCTCTCTATTTGTTCCTTGGATTGTTGCTCATTGTCAGGCTTGGCATATCCTAATGGCTTTTCCCCGTCATTTCAGGTTGCTCCATATCGCTTGGTCTCGGATGCTGAGCTGCCACTTTGTTCTGGAGTTCCGAGACCATCAGAGTACCTTGAGAGAGTTCCTTCTCTGCTCTTGGTTTGTTTTTGGGGATGTTGCTGCCATATACTTCAGTGTTGCTCATATGTGCTTTGATACTCATTCCCAGCTACATGTGGATATTGCTCCAATGCTTGCTACTGATGGTGCGGATCCTGTTCCTCGTTCCAGTGCATTTCTTCTATTCCTCACTTGTGCGCCTGGTGTGTACTTTGGGATTACACTTGTGGTCAGTTCCGATAGGTCATCCAATTCTGCATCCGTTTTTGGTGTATCCTATGATGGATTGGTATGTCCATATGAGGTCTTTTTGGATGAGTTTTTTGGCTACAGTTTTTCAGTTGGGGCCTCTACTATTTCTAGATTTCTTGCTACTGTTTTCATGCATCATGTTTTTTTAGATGATGCATTGATTTCTTGGACCTTCTGGAGCTTTTGGCATGCTACTCTTCTCGTGATATGGGCCTTGAGGGTACCGTGTGCCATTGCTACTTCTCATTCATGGGCCTTATGGATTGTTGATGCACCAGGGCTTACTGCGGTTTGATCCAGTTTCTTTTCGGCAGTTGAGTCTTTTTTTTTTTGTGTCGGGGAGAGTTATGGACTCGGCTCATTAGATTCGCCACGTCCATTTACATTTACTTTACTTTATGCATAAGCAAGCCTTGGGCCCTTTTTTATTCATTATTGACACTTAGACTACATGGTTGGCCTTGGGCCTTATTATTCATTATTGGGACATTTGGACATATTACTGGAGAGTGGGGGCCTTCTTGGAGGGCACACTATTATCCCTCCCAGTTGGGCCCTAGCCACTGGAAGCTTCTTGTTAGGGCTTCCTCTAGGCTATAAGTAGGGAATCTGTGTCATTTGTTACTCAACTGATGATATTGATCTCTCTCTTTAGTCTCCTTAATCTCTCTTTCCTGCTTTCTAGGGTTAAGTATTGTTTATGTGATGCTTTCATAGCTTAGCTCCAGATCAGTTGTGGTTTTATTCGTAATTGTAACCGAGATTTGGTTGTTGCCTTTCTCGTTAAGCATGATGATGCTTTCCGATTAAAAGGGACCCTCGATGAGGATCTGCCTTTAGAGGCTAGCATCTCCCTGACGGGAAAAGCCTTTAGGTGGTGGATAAGTTTGTGGGAAATTGGTACGGAACTAAAGACTTGAGATAGTTTTCAGGACGTATTCAAGAAAAACTTTCTCCCTGAGAATGAAACCGATAGAAACTGGGAAGATTGGGAAACCATCCTCTCACCCAATACATTGCCAGTTATCGGGATGCTACCATGAAATTGTTTGATTTAGATGATTACAACCAGGTAAGGGGATTCATTCGTGGTTTCAAGTTGAATACCAAAAGTATCTTCGACCTTTGAAGCCTAAAACCTTGGAGACTGCTATCACACTAGCTCAGACTTATGATCACCTAAAAGGTAAAAGGGTTGCAGAAGAGACCCGAGTCCTCCAAGCATGGAGAGAAGCGGAAAATTCCGACATCTAATTCTTTGAATAAAAAGAGGTATAGATTGTCTAGAAGTGACATAGAAAAAGCCAAAAGGGAGCACTTGTGCTTCATTTGTATGGGAAACGGCCATAATAAGAGTCAGTGTCCTAAGTTACAAAACAAAGGGAATACTAACGAGACTCCCGGTAAGAACCAAACTGGTTCTTTCAAGAAGCCGGAGAAGCAAGTTCATAATGTTCAAGTTTTACCATTGGGAAAATCTCCCAAGGTAAAGTCTGTCCAAGTGTCTCATGTGAATGAGGCACATACATGTTCTGTCACCGCCAATATTTGGCAACCTGCAGTTGGACCCCATACTATTTTCCAACTGTTAGGAAGTATTAGTGGCCAGAAAGTTCGGATAATGGTGTGGACGATGGGGCAACCCACAACTTTCTAAACCATTCTTTGGTGAAGAAGTTGAAGTTAGATAAAAAACAAAGTGATCATCAGTACGTGGTTACACTTGTTGATGGTCAGCGTGAAGATGTTTATGATACTTTCGTTCCACAAGTTCCCATACAAATCCAAGACTATCAAGATACTTTAGACTTTCAAGTGATGAGCTTGGCCTTGGCAGATGTTATACTTGGTCGTGAATGGTTGTTCATGTTAGAAAGTACTGGTGGTCTTGTTCGCAATTATGTTGATAACACTTTGGCTTTCAGTCATCGAGGTCAGAAAGTTAAGTTGGTTGGAAATGCGTGTGCTGGCTTTGCCAGCTGTCTCTTCTGTGCAGTTGAAGCTGTTAGTGCGGAAACGAAAAGTTGAAAAGGTAATGACTTCGGAAATTCACTTGAATTCCAAGTCTTATTTATACAATTAACAATTAACATGATAACAATAGTTCTTTAGAAGAATAACTTCACACTTTGATGTCTTGTATTCAAGAAATTTCTAAGAAGCAAGGGTTCAATTAAATAAGAAACGACGGCTTCCGGATTTTGTAAATAGTGAGATAACACTTGGGATCCAGATCAATACCTCAGAATTTCACCAAATACCCAAAAAGATGACCAATGGTTTCCATTGTTAGCTTTACCCTAGAAGTAATTGCTAACCATTAGTATCCAGATCATTCTCACACAAGAAGTTCCCTTTGGAGTTATCGATGTCCCATACCACCAGTTCTCCCTCCACATAAATTCTTTGTTCTAGATCTATTTACCAGAGATTTGTAATGATTCAGTTGCCTATTCTATACTTGATATAGAATTTATTTTTACAACCAATTCCCAGAGATACAATCTTTTGATATATGATAACAACTTTTTAAATAGAAATTTATGTACTTAAGAAAGCACCTTCAACACATCTTATTGTATTTGTATGTGAACTATGGATCCATGTATCCAAGAAAGTTAGGAGAATGCTACATGAAAAAACATCAAGTTTGTGTTTACTTTCTTGTATTGGATATTAGCCAATCCAGGGGAAGTTGGGAACCTACAACAACCAAAGGAGGTTGCTCATGAAGAATGTGATCACAAGGGTGATCAAGAACTTGAGGATCAAGAAGTTGCGAGCTCTTGGTAAGAGTTTACCTCTTAGCATTTCTATTGCTCTATTGCATAGGGGAGACAGATTTTTGTAGGATTTACATCTATAGGTTGGGAAGATCGTCCTATGCAAGCTTGTTGAGGTTTTGATCATTGCAGTCACACTATTTGGGTTATTACATTGTTATCAACAAGTGCTGGAGGAATCTCTTGATTCCAGTGATTGAAGATTATCTAGAGTTACAAAGGCTTATATATGTCATTGGTTGCAAGCAAGATATTCTTAGCGAGATGATGGAGCCTAAAGTTGAGGATTCTCTATTGCAAGAGGATGCAAATGAATGGAAAAAGATTTTGAAAAGGCACACCAAGTGCTTGAGGAAGCTCTTGATTCTTGTGATTGAAGATTAGCTAGAGTGGACAAACTATTACAAAGGCTTATTTATGTCATTGGCAAGCGAAAAATTCTCGAGGAGATAGTGGAGCCTAAGGTTGAGGATGTTCTATTGCAAGAGGATGCAAATGAATGGAAAAAGGTTTTGTAAGTTGGTATGGAGGAGTCACTTCAAATGAATGATTAATGAGTATTGATATATCTACCACAAGGAAGACATGCTTTTAAGCAGAGATCTGGGAAACATTTCCTAGTAGCAAATCGGGAAACGTGAAACTATAGTTGAGAAAGAAGAAAAGCGAAATGAGGAATGCCACATTGTCATGAAAGTAAACTTGCTAAAGCTAATCACAATAGTTCATGCGAAAGAGAGGGAGAGAAAGTGATTCACACCTCAAGGGAGATCTTAGATTATGCTGAATAAAATAAATTGGGATCTTATAAAACGTCAAAATAGGCAAATTTCTCCTTCAAATATGTGTCATATACTATCTCATGGGGAAACATGTTTCCCCACTTGGGAAAACATTTTCCTTGTGTGGGTAAATGTTGCACTCCAATCTCGAGGAGCTCTCCAAACTTTGATGGCCGATGTCTCATCTGCAACTATGTTCCCAACCTGGCAAACACCTCCATCCAAAAATTTCCCGTAAACTTGGGATCCTTGTCAGATACAATGGACTTCGGAATTCCATGCAACCTGACCACATTCTGGATAAACAACTCGGCAACCTGCGGAGTTGTGACCTTCTTGGTCATTGAGATGAAGTGAGCCATCTTTGAAAACTTGTCTACCACTACCATAATGGAGTTCAATCCCGTCTGAATCTTGATCTCCTCCATGAGATCACTCTCAACTATAGTAAAGCTCATATGGTGCAGTATCCGAGATAGTGCATCAGCAACCACATTTTTCTCCCCTTTTCTGAAGCGAATTTCCAAATGACATTCTTGCACCAACTCGGCCCACTGAGCCTGACGGCCCTTGAAATCTGGCTAAGTGCAAAAGTACTTAAAACTATAAGTATAAACATAGAAATCAGCACCATACAGATAATGTCGCCACACCTTGAGCGCATGTATGATCGCATACAACTCCTGCTCATGTGTGGGATATTTTTGTTGCACTGGCGCCAATTTCTTACTTTCAAAGGCTATTGGTCTACCTTCCTCACTCAACACTGCACCCACGACAATGCCACTAGCATCCTTCTCTAGGTCAAAATGTTTATGGGTATCAACCATCTTGAGTACTGGAGCTATAGCAACAACCTCCTTTAAGTTGTCAAAACTATGCTGAGCTTCAGCATCCCATCAAACCATAGTGTTGTTATTCCGCAACTGATCCGTTAAAGGAGCAGCTACCTTGGAATAGTTCCTAACGAATCGTCGGTAGAACTTGCAAAAGCCTAGGAAAGACTGTAATTGACAAATATTGCCGGTCTGGGCCACTTCTTGACCACATCCACCTTGGCGGGGTCAACTGAAATACCCTCTGCCATCACTACGTGACCCAAATAATCGACACGGGTCTTACACAACTCGGTCTTTTGAGCATTGACATACAAGACCATTTCTTGTAGCTTGCCAAATACAGTCTGGAGATGACCTTCATACTCCACCACCATCTTACTATAGACCAGTATGTCGTCAATAAAATGGACAACAAACTTGCCCATATAGTCACGCAAAACATCGTTCATGAGCATCATGAACGTGGCGAGTGCATTGGTTAACCCAAATTGCATAACCAAGAACTCATAATGTCCAAAACGGGTTCGGAAGGGTTGGACGTCTTCCTCATGAATTCGTATATGATGGTACCCACTTTTGAGATTTATCTTACTGAAAATGGTTGCTCCTCCCTGCAACGCATCCAGTAGATCATCAATCTTGGGCATCCGATATCTGTGCTTCACAGTGATTTTATTCAATCCCCTGTAATCCATGCACATCCAAAAACTACCATCCTTTTGCTTAACCAACGAAATGGGGGAGGTGAAAGGTGAATAACTAGGACGGACATAACCCAACCTGAGGTATTCCTCCAACA
This sequence comes from Diphasiastrum complanatum, assembly GCA_029204225.1. NCBI lineage: Eukaryota > Viridiplantae > Streptophyta > Lycopodiopsida > Lycopodiales > Lycopodiaceae > Diphasiastrum > Diphasiastrum complanatum. The sequence continues at coordinate 39,456,645 of CM055109.1, read as the reverse complement.
TCTTCCATACCTCCTCCTCCTCTTTCGAGCTCATCCTATAAGGAGACCAACATATTGGGCTTGCCTCTAGAACGAGCTCAATACGATGCTCCACGTTCCGTCATTAATCAACAAATGTTTAAACTCAACTCGGATGGATCTTTCCAACTAACTTGTTGGAACACCTCTAAGCTGCTGAGCTAAAGCATAATTTACATAAGACTTTAAATAAGATGAAGTTTCTTCTGAATTATTAACTTGTGGGTTTATTGGTAAATTACAAAAACTGGAATCATCATTCACATTTACTAAATAACACAACCACACATACTGCAAGTCCATCTTCTTTATTTGCAAACAGGTAATAAGAGGGCCCTGTACATGACGTCTCCCCCTGCAGGACATGAGACAAAAACCCTCATGCTTGAAAACATACTCATGCAAAAGGAAATCTATAGCGAACTGCTTACTTGCATGCCACCGCTTTCCTAGTACAACATCAAACTTGGCTAACTTGGTGATCTCAAAGTCTAACTTCTCAGAGTAAGTGTGAATAGTAAGCAGCGCCTGAGAGACTCGTCGATCCCACACCTCTGTGCCTTTACCATCTGACATCTCAATTGTATACAGATAATCAGAAGGCACAATAGCCAAGTTAAGCTTCTTCACCGCACGAGAGTTGATAATATTATGTGAGGAGCCAATATTGAATAATACAAGAACATCTCGACCTTCCAACTTCCCCCTCATCCCTATCAACTCACTATCCAAAAACTGATACTTGTCTCGTGCCCTAGTGGAAAGGAAACAAACTGGTGCATTTGGAATAATTTTCCGCACTGAAATGGTCATGACATGCTTAGTGTCCTCATCACTACTACCTAGTAAATCATCCAACATATTCTCATCCTTGTCCCCTTCCTGGCGCGACTGTAAAGTATGCAGTTTTTTGCCCGTGCATCGAGGACAATCTTTGAATAGGTGTTTGCCAAGGTAGAAAAAACACAGTCCTTCTTTCTTGGCCTTTTCCTTTTGTTCTGTTGTGAGGGAAGATTTTCTGTAGGAGCGTTTTGGCAAAGAAAGTGCGGGCTTGCATTTCAAAATGCTACCCCTTCTGCAATCTATCGATGACTAGAACCAGCTGTGGGAAGCTTGAAATCGCAATTCCAAACTCTGGAAACTGACTGCAACTGGGCACTAGAGTTCCTTCTGCTCCTACTTGTTGTCTCCCCTTCAAATCTTTCAAGGATCCTGCAAAAATCAGAGATTTCTCCACTTTCTCTCTCTAAAACGGGGCATTCTCTCTCCAGAACGAGGCTCTAATATCAAATGTTGCACTCCAATCTCCAGGAGCTCTCCAAACTCTGATGGCCCGTGTATAGAATGATCCATCCAATTGTAGGTGCCCCCCTCCTTTTGAGTCTATCTGATTGCTATTCTGGGCCTGGGACACCTAGCTGCCATGCGAGGGTGATCAGTCCCCATGGTTCCATGAAATCCACTACCCGCAATCAGTGTGTGACTCTGAGGCACCACCCCCAAGCCCCGTCATGGACCTGCGACACTAATGGTCACCCCAGCTAACTGTCGGCTAGTTGCTCGTCCTGCAAAGGCATCGTCGTTGCTGATGACTGTTGGAGGGCAAGCTACAGAAGCTTAAAGTAGACATAATACCCTTGTCCCCTAGTACCAGCCCTTTTGGGGTCAAGTGGGAAAGAGGCGGGTGGCTAGGCGGTGGGGATGGGATCCCACGCGCGGCCTGCAGGTGCGCACAATGTGCGACAACGTCTACCGGACATTATTGTTTCCGCTTCTGTTGCCGACAAACTATGACAATGACTAGGGTCCATACGGTCATAACTCCGCCTATCGCCATCCTGTTAGGTGGTCACACCGGGTCACTGCCAGTGACGCACCGAACCCAAGACTATGGCCCTCGGCCCCTAGTAACTGGTCATGCCGGGAATACGTTAGAATCCAACTGGCATCTAACAGTAAACATGTCTCCGTCTCTTGTCAATTTTCTCTCACATTGAGCAGATGATGTGGATAATGGAAGGTCCGCTGGGGGTTGCACCTTCATACGCAACTGGACTGTTAGGTGGCAAGAAGCAAGAAGCAGTGGCATTTATTGCAATACATTGTAACATTGTAATATTGTGATTACCAACATTTTATTGAAATCGCTAAGAACCCTTTTTATTATTATTAGGACCAAGCACATATTTATGCATCATAATTTCTTTATAAAGAGCATGTCAAAAGTTGATGTGGAGCTGTTGTATTGTGCTTTTGAGTTGCAATGTTTGAAGAATTCATATCCAACCACACACCACTAGCAAAAAGACAAGTTATGGGGTCTATATTGAGAGATATTGTACTATGTAGTGAGCTTTTCTAGATTGGTAGCTTCTGAAATGGTCAAGAATCTAGTTGACTCTTATCCTCTGGACCCCTTTCTAGGGGTTCCTGTTGGGTATAAGTAGGGGTCTAGTGTCACTTTCATTTTCAGCTTATGATATGGATCTCTCTCTTTTAGCCTCCTTAGTCTCTCTTTTTCTTGCTTTCTAGGATTAAGTCTTGCTTTTGTGCTACTTTCTAGTTTAGCCTTAGATTACTTGTGGGTCCGTTCGTAACTTGGCATCAGAGCACTTTTCTACAGATGAGCGCCCATCCACCGTGCATTCCTCCAGATCCATCGCTGCTTCCTCACTTTTCCTACCCTCGCTCCCTGCCCTCCCTTGCTGTCCCATCACCACCCTCCCTCGCTTTCCCTACCCTCGTTGTCCCTCGCTGTCCCTCCCTTGCTACCCCTGCCCTCAATCCCTGCCCTCCCTCAGTGTCTCATCACTACCCTCCCTCTCTTTCCCTACCCTCGCTGTCCCTTTCTTTCCCTCCCTCGCTGTTCCATCACCCTCCTTGACCCTCCTTCGCTGCTTCAGCATTCTACCCTCACTCCTTGCACTTTGCCCTCATTCCTTGCACCCTGCCTTCGCTATCCCATCACCCTCCTTGCTTTTCCAGCACTCTTCCCTCGCTGTCCCTCCTACATTGCACCAGCCTAGGTGCAGCTGTTCCACTGTCTTCTGCTTGGTGACTACCAACCTCTATTACGAGTTCTTGTGAGAGTCGCTTACGTGTTTTTATGTCGTACCTGTTGTGACGACTTATGTCCTCTCCTTCAGTTCATCCATTGGATTCTGTACGTCTCTCGCTCTTGCTCTAGTGTCATTTCTCTTTCATTATGTCAGAAGACCACTAGTGAACACCCTCGGGATGCTTTGACAGATCATATTCATCAGGCCATGGATGCTGCTATTTCTAGCCTCTCTTTTCGTTTAGATACTGTCATGGCCAATCTTGCCTCATTTCAGTCCCAGATTGACGCATTACGGCCCCATGGTCCTGGCAAGGCTCCTATGATGCCTATCCTCGGGACACTCTCGTCCTCCAATTATCCCCATTTTGGTGGATCTCCCATTCCAGCTCCTCCACCTCTTGGATTTCACCTCTTTTCACGTACGATAGGTCCTGAGCCACTTTTTGCTCGTGATTTCCGTGACCCGATACAACTTACTACCTATTATGGTTCCTCAGATGGGAATCTTCTAGAGAATTGGTTTGCTAAGCTTGATACTTATTTCCAGATCTACCCTAAAACTAACGTTCAGAAAATCCAGTTAGCCACCTTACATTTAGATGGTCCTGCCACTTGGTGGCGGGCTTTTCGTTCTGATCCTGATCGGGAGGGGATGCATTTATGGCCCTCTTTTCGCCGTGGCCTTCGCCATGCTATGATCGATCCTCAATGGCTGAGTCGCCAGCGTGATCTCTTTCGTAATCTCACTCATACTGGCGACCTGGCTTCCTGCACAGATCAGTTCACAGAGCTATCTTACCTCTTTTCAGACGTATAGCTTGCTGAGCTCATCTCACGCTACATTGCACGACTTTGAGGTGCATTACGATATGATGTCGCATCTTTTCGACCCCATACTCTTTCTGATGCTATGTCTCTTGCTAGTACTCTACAACATACGTACCCTGATACACCATTTTCCCGTTTTTCCCGACCTCGTCCCCCCTCAGTTTCTACTCTACCCCCTACCTTGCCTTCCTCCTCTATTGTTCCTTCTGCCATACATCCTCCTATTCCTCGCCCTACTTTTGTCTGCCGTTACACTTCCGCAGAGTTCGCCAACATTCAGCAGAAACGTCTTGGTTCCATTGTAGGAGTCCAGACCACCTTGCTCGTGATTGTCGCCAGACTCCTCTTAATACTACTGTTGTTTTCTATCATGAGGGCACTGACACTAACGATTCTGACATCTATATCCATATCTCCAACGACCTTGATCCTGTGTCCGAGCCTTCTTCTGACCTCCTCCCAGCTACTTGCCATGCCCAGCTTGCTTATGCTACTTGGACTGGGCGTCCTGGTCCTCGCTCCATTCGGTTACGCATACGCATTACTGGACGGGAATATATTGCTTTAGTGGATACAGGAAGCACACATTCCTTTATTAGTAGTTACATCTCCAGTCGGATCCGTGCTTTACTTATTCCTGCTCCACAGCCTCTTAATGTTGAGGTTGCCAGTTCTCATTCTTTCCCTAGCTTTCAGATGTTCTAGGGCTTGGCATACCGCATTGGGGATTCTTTTGGACAGGCGGATCTTTATATTATTCCTATGGAGCGCTATGATCTTATCCTTGGTGCTGATTGGTTTGCTTCTCTTGGTGCCGTTACACTGGATGTGACACGGTAGACACTCACTTTTGTGCATGATTCAGTTACCCACTCCCTTGTTGGCATCGACTCCAAGGGGGACTATCAGCTGATCGAGAAGCTTCAAATCACATAGAATGTTAAAAAATAACAAATGTAGAATAGCCTACGACCTCCTCTATTTATAGTGGTCCTTTGTGTCTCTAGTACGAGTTTGGGGCCTTATTACCCTAATTTGGCCATTAAACCATTATTATAGCGTGGTTGTTCTAGGCTTCTTATTGATTATTCTACCTAACTAGTCCTATTCTAACTTAGCACCATGGCTATATTTAGCAATACTTACTAAGCACATGGATAATTACATGCAGTACATGACATGCTCAAGGAGCCTTTATGACACTTTGGAGCTGCAAATATTAGCACAAGTCTCTTCGTTATCTGTTATCCCAGCGGGATCTTAGCGATTGTCTTGGTTGCAATTTTTACAATCCTTTGATTTTTCTATTTTATATCATCCTGGTCGTTCAAACGCCGCTGCCGTGCTTTATCCCATCTGCCCGCTTTGTTACACACACTTGTTGCTACCATTCCTACCTAGTTTGATGATCTTCCCTCTGCTTATCTCACTTGTCCTGACTTTCGTGATGTTTATAGTTCTGCACCTCCTGTTTTAAACATTTTATGCTCGTCTCAAGGACACTTTTACTGGCCATCCATGAAGTCTGAGCTAGCCCTTCTTATTCCCAACTGCACTTTTTGTGCCCGCAATAAGTACTCCCGTGCTAAGTCTGCTGGTTTGCTTCAAAGTTGGCCTCTTCCTCATCGCCAGTGGACCGATATTTCTAAGGACTTTATCCTAGGCCTTCCCCGTACCCAGCGTGGTCATGATTCATGTATGGTGGTGGTTGATAGGTTCTCGAAGCAGGCACATTTTATACTGGTTCGTAGTACTATTACAGCTGAGCGATGTGCACGTTTATTCCTATCAGAGATTTTCCGCCTCCATGGATTTCCTCGTACTATCCTTTCTAATCGGGATAGTAAGTTTACCTCTACATTTGGACAGAGCTTATGCGCATACTGGATGTTCAACTTTTTATGGGTTCCCCTTATCATTCTACTGTCGATGGATTGTCTAAGGTCCTTAATGGGATTCTTGAGGATTATCTACGCCATTTTGTCACTCCTTCAGGGAAGCATTCCTTCAGGGAAGGACTGAGATCAGCATCTATGTTTAGCTAAGTATAGCTATAATAGCTTAGTTTATACCAGCACTGGTGTCTCTCCCTTCTTATTATCTCATGGTTATGCACCCCTGTTACCTGGGATACCTCTTCCTCCTGAGGATACACCTGTTACACTTGCCTCTTTTCTATCAGGTGCTCGTGAGCTTATTTCTCAGGCCAACACACATCTACAGCACGTCCAGCAGCGGTACTAGACTTTTGTTGATCGTCATCGACGACATGTTCAGTTTCAGGGTGGGGATATGGTTTATCTACGCCTCCGTTTTGCTCGACACCACTTTATTCAGGGCCATGCTTCTATTGAGAAGCTTGCACCATGTTATTATGGACCTTATTGCATATTGTAGGTTCTTAGTCCTGTGACATATCCCTTCTTCGACACGAGCCTGTGATATATTCCATGTCAGTTTACTACGTGCTGCTATTGAGGATGATGCTCCTCGTGATGCTGAGTTTCCTATTGATCCTAAGTAATTTCCCCTCCTACCTGCTGCTATTCTACAGGTTCGTCTTCATCATAGTCGGCGCCGGCGGCAGATTCAGTTTTTGGTACAGTGGGATGGTCGTCCTGTTCACAGTTGCTGATACACCAGGGCTGCTGCTTGATCCTATGCTGCCTCTTCATTTCGCGGCTGGGCTTTCTTTGTGTTGGGGAGAGTTATGGACTTGGCTCTTTACATTCGTCACGCCCATTCGCATCTACTTTACCTTTGCTTTTTATGCATAAGCAACCCTTGGGCCCTCTATTTTATTGTTTACTGACATTTAGACTATATGGTTGGCCTTGGGCCCTATTATTCATTTTATTGACATTTAGACCATATTACCTTGGAGGGGGGCCCTCTTCGAGGGCGCACTATTTTACCTCCCAGTTGACTCTTATCCTCTGGACCCCTTTCTAGGGGTTCCTGTTGGGTATAAGTAGGGCTCTAGTGTCACTTTCATTTTCAGCTTATGATATGGATCTCTCTCGTTTAGCCTCCTCAGTCTCACTTTTTCTTGCTTTCTAGGATTAAGTCTTGCTTTTGTGCTACTTTCTAGTTTAGCCTTAGATTACTTGTGGATCCGTTCGTAACTGTTAGTGGTTCATGATGCATTTTTTCTTTGAGTTTCCCCACAAACAGAAAAATGGCCATCTGTAAATGAAAATGCATAAATAGCTATGTAAAAATACCTCGCATATCTGAAAATTTATGATTCACGATCACCTAGTATGTGCTTGAGCTCATAGATACTCTGTCCAGAGTCGTGCAATGTTGTTATGCTGTCATACAAAATACTAAAAGAAGCCTTACATATACCACCACAGAATCTCGTCTGTTTAAGTTCTCATCCCACTTAGTCCTGCTTGCAGCATTTTCAGCATTTATAGAAGAAAAATCCATTATGTAATATTCTAGTCTGTTTTCACTTTACTTGTTTCCCACTTTGGACTTCTTCACTGTAGATTTACATGCGTTTCAAAACTTGGTTGAAGACTTGCAGCATTGTGATGGACAGATTATTCCTGTGGACAGAACTTCCTCTACATCAAGGCATAATGCAGGCTCACAGGTTAGGCAAAGAGCAATAGACAATAGATGGCCCCACATAATGCTTTTCCCAGAAGGAACGACCACTAATGGCAAGGCTTTGATTTCTTTTAAAGCTGGAGCTTTTGCACCGGGTTTACCTGTACAGCCAATAGTTGTACAGTATCCTCATGCCAGGGTGAGTCCAGCATGGGTGGATATTGCACTGCCGAATCTTTTGTTTCGACTTATGACTCAGTTTGTGAACTTTATGAAGGTCAGTAAGCTTCAACCTATTAAGGATTTTGCCTTAGGACTTTGTACGGTAACACACTGGAGTTCATTTGCAGATAATGGCTTGCTTTTCCTGATTAACATCACTTTATTGGTTTTGGCTCTTGTCTGCTATTTGAATGCTGTACTTAGGGATAATGCCTTTCGAACCATTTGTACTTCATCTTCTGTAACATATTGATGTTTTCATCTTTATGATGATGTGCTGACTTTTCATTTCACTAGGTAGAGTACCTTGAAGTGGTAGAGCCAACCATAAGGGAGCTGAGCCATCCTAGTGAGTATGCCCATAGGGTGCGCAAACTCATGGCACAAGCTTTGAATGTCGTTTGTACAGAGCATACGTTTGTCGATGTAAAGCTCTCAATGGATGCTAAGAAGTATGGTCAGCCTGCTGAGCTCTCACAAGTGGAATTTGGTATCATGGAAAAACTTTTCCACCTGAACTATGAGACTGCCCATGAGTATCTTGCAAGGTTTTCTGCCATGGACATCACACACAGGTATGTATGAATATTTTGTTGCTATGATAGTCGTTTTCTTAGGGAGCTAGCATTGATGGTAGAATACGGGAGGTTCCATTCCAGTTAGTGTCTGAGCAACTGCACATAAGAGGACCTAAGCAAGATTCAAATCATGGGTCATTCAAATCGGATGACGGATTTAGGCCAATTAGTAAAGAATCAGTACCTATATCATCCTGAATCCCATTCTATCTCATTCTAAATGGCTGATATTGGCCATAAATTAGAGAGTGCCTAATCTATCTACAGTCAATTTTTCTGTAACCGATAAAATAAACAGACCTTTAAAATCCTAAATTCAATTTTCCAATTCCTTCTCGGAGGTCCCAATTTTGAACCACCTGAAAAGCTGGTTTTTTCGATTCTGAAAAGGCAGGAAATTATGAATCTTAGACTTCCTGCATCTCTATTTTTGTAAGTTTTGGACAAATAATTATGATATTATATTGTACTTGGGGCTTCATTTGATTCTTTAGAACCCAAAAACAATAGCCGATTGCATTTGGTCTTTTTTTATACATTTGGTCATGTTCAGTCACTTGACAGGGACATGACATTTACTAGGGCCCTGGACTTCTGCTAAGGGGCAGACAGGAAAGATTTGTTCTGCCCTAACCCTGAGGGGGACTTCAAATTCTATCAGTAAACACTTGTATGCTCTCTTCTTTCAGTACTTGATGACTACAGAGCTTTTGAGGTTCTTTGAGGGAGGACTCAGAGGCAGCGTTCTTTCTAGCAGAACCTGGCTTGAGAACTGATTCACGGTGGATTGTTCCTGATATTTTAGTTAGTGGGTCTTTATATGTAACACCAAATATTGCTGTTTATGGACCCCATGAAATGCCATTGACTTTGGAGCTCCCATTGCTTTGAACATACTATTCTCATCTCTCATACTAAAGAGGAAGTTGCATATCATGGACTTTGTACGAGCCATAGATGCACAGAAATGCGTTTCTGAGGGCACGCGTTTCTTCTCCCAGAATCTTACTAAATTTTTGTTTTTTTTTCTTTGGAAAAATAGCTTATGGCTGAAATTTTTTTAGGGGATCAATGGTCAAACCAGCGTTTTTGCCTCTCAGAAGTGCAGTAGATGGGGCACAAACAGATCTTATTTTCAATAGCTATTTGGTTGTTATTTGCTCTGGTTTTTAATAAATGCTCAGGGGGTTTGGGGGGCAACGGCCCCCAACGGCAGGGTCTGGGGGCAGCCGGTAGACCCCGGCCCCGACGGTAAGGCCTCTTCATGATTTGGCCTTCCAACTCCCTGAGCAAAAACACACTTACTGGGACCATCTGTGATTGTAACGAACAGGCTAGAGGTTAGTTTTGAATTTTTATCCTTGATAGAACCCAACATGGATTAATGCACCTGAATTGGACCATCTTGCAGCTGAAACAGTTGACAAACTACACAGTAACTATGCTCTTAATTAGAGCTTTCATCTGATACCCATATTGCCCATAAAAAAACAAAAAATATATATATATATATAGAAAAAACGTTTCTGGAATTTTTTCATAATTTTCAGAAATGCGTTTCTGAACCGCGTTTCTGAACGCGATTCTGAAACGCGTTTCAGAAACGTAGTGCATCTATGGTACGAGCAAGAGTGTGGCCCTTGTCTTATAGGGTGACATCTTTTGCAAAGACTTACATGATATTTAATTCATTCGTCAATGGGGCATTCTTGCCTCTGAATCAAGGACATCGAGGTATGCTTTCCGCAATTCTTTATATTCGGACTCAAAAATAGCAAATGAAAAGTAAAATCCACCCTTGTTTAGAGATTCAGCAAACGATCTCCTACTATACCACATCAAATGTTGACACAAAATATTCTCCATGCCTTTCTATATATGCCAATTCAAATTGAGAATAAAGCTTCCTTCACTTTTTGATCCATTGTGGACTATTGATAGATGGACTAGATTTTCTATTGATTTTTGTGCCCTTATTGAATAGATTGCAACCAAGTCACAAAATTGGGACCGATGTACCTTAAAAAAGCCCTGACTCATATTAGGTCGTAGATTCATTGAGCTGACCCTAGTGATCAAATTTCTTGGCCCTAGGCCCTATTCTTATGTGCATGGGCTATATTAGGATAGTATTCAGGGTTTTGGTTTATATCTACTCGAATATAGATTCTATTTTGCATGATATAAAATACCTATAAGAACTTAGAAATGATTTTCATAATCAACCCCAAGTTCACAAGTCCTACAAAAATTGATTTTGTTGACTATTTAAGCTCAACATCTATCAACCCCAAAAGGTTTTGAAGTGTACCCTTGTTATATAATTTCATTCCTACATATTACAAACACGTGTATTTCAAACAAATAGTCTACGTCCTAAGTAAATTCTAACATTAAAAAACTCTAAACCCTTAGAACACTTGTATAGAATACTCTATGATGAACCTTAAGTCGTAAAAGGCTCACACACATGTTACTACTGAAGTAAAATATGAAACATTAATAACCTAGATATGAAGTTTGAAACTTAATAATCAATGTTGATATGGAGATTAATCATAGGTATACATGTCTTTAGGATATTCTTATGTACTACTATACTTCATAGACGTAGTTTTGGGGATTTACCATTTATACCCTGGGATTTAGGTTTCTTGATGTATTTAAGTTAAGGTCAATTTTATCAAGGATCAAATTTGAAGTCAGTAGGGTTATAAGGTATCTTTCTAAAATGTTGTAGCTTCGAAGAAAAGTACACATTGACGATGGTCATATCTTGACTTACCTTTTATCTCATACGTGCCAAATAGAGGTGAAAGAAGTCATAGAAGTACCAAGAATGGGTACTGGGGAGCACTTGAGAATGAGAAGGATTTCCAATCAATAATAAGCAAATCAAAGTATGTATGTGCCATATAGTTAGAAAAATAATATTGGTAGCTTTTGGCAAGCTTGAAAAAGGGTAAAATATCCGTTCTAAGCAAGTTGGAAAGGAGAGAATCTTGTGTTATTTTCTGTTACAATGTTTCTTATGGAGATAAGCTTAAACTAGAATGCAGACGTTGATAGCATTTCCATTAGCAAAGAAAACAACCTGACATAGGCAGTCTACAAGGATTTGTTTTGGAGCTTGGATACTTTGTAAGCCTCAATATTTGCAATGATGTTGTGTTGTTCAATCAATCAAAAAGTTTGAAATAATGTCTCCCCAATCTATCATGGTAACTCCTAGGGCGTGCATGGCTTGATACATTGAAAGAAACATTCCATTTGATTGGCTTTCCAGAATAATATGGATGAGGGAAACAAGATACTCCCAAGTATATTTCTCTTCTAAATCCATTTGTGAAAAGTTGAAGGAGATTAAGCATCCATGGAGTAATAGGGTTTCTTCACGATTAAGAACATCTTTATACATTTTTTGAAGGACCTTGGTCTTCCTCATCGCTTGTAGAATCCTCTCGTTCAGATCTTGGTTGTCGTGTTATTTCTTATTGAGCCTTTGAATGTTGACCCATCCATTGATGAGATCTTGGTTGTTGAGAAAGATCATTTTCAAATTTAGGACAAGTAGTTTGAATGTCAGCTGGCTGTTGTGAAACATCATTTGGTGTTGGCAAAATGTTATGAGAAGTTGGTTGACACAAAACAGGCTGCTCATCAATTACAAGTACTTCCCCTTGTTGTTTTGCAATGCCATCATCACTTCTTAACTACTATTATAATTTATAACTGAGTTGTCTCTGATTCTTGAATGTCGTAGCAATCAGGGATGACAAAGGAATAGTATTGGTGTTACCAAGATTGGCATTGGTTGTTATAGATGGCAAAGGATTAATATTGGTATTACCCAATTTAAGATTGACATCTAGTTTTTGTGACCTATTACTAAATGTAGATTCGAAATTTGTCATCATTTTTTGGAGAGCAAATACGACTTTGTCTAAATAAGTGGCACTCTCTTGTACGGCAGATAGGACTTTGTCTGAATAAAAGTTGATTTAATATCTCCTTCGTTCCAATGCTCCCCTTATTGGTACTATGGTTTACAAGATTGCTCGATCCTTCATGAATGTTGACCTTTGATTTCGATAGACTTCCCACAAAATTGGCATAGGAATTGGAAGCTGTCACTTTATTTGCCACACTAGTATTTATTTCCTCCTTAAGATCATTTGCTTTAGGGAATGGTTATCCATCTAAAGACCAATAATACTTGTGGTGACGTAAAGAGAACATTCTCCATTCCCATCATTTTTTTACTATCATACAAGTCTTCGTATGTGCTACAACTCCCTAAGATCTCCGACTGCCTTGAAGGTTCTGCACATCCCATACCAGTGACGACGCACCGTATCCGCCCATCCATAGGGTCACAACCGACCCACTCCCATGCACTGGGGCTATCGACATAGTCATGCCCAGTTGAGCCTCCTACGATAACTAGCGTCCCATACCACTAGCCATCGCACTCGGCTCTCCCTAGCATATATCTCCTGGCCTGGAGATACACCCTGGCTCATGCATGTGCTCTCCATCCACCAACTCCCGGGTAGATTGAGTGAATGGAAAGAGGAAAACCCCACCACTATATAGGCATAGCACAGTGGGTCTTATCAAGCATGGTCCTGCCGACGACACATGATCACCTAGTTTGGTGACGCGTGGCACCCAAACATGTCGATAACGCCCGTCATGCCCCTTGCGAGGCCGTCACTGATGGGCGTACCGTTATGGTACATAACATAATAAAACTTCCTTGTATGAAAAAAAACCAGAGAATCTAAGTCTTAAATCATCCTCCTTCTCCCAGGTGTCCTCATCATCTGACTTACCTTTCCAGTGAATCAGATGTTCAGAAATCAAACGATTTCTCAGCTAATGTCGTCGAGTATCCATAATCCTTTCCAGTTCATTGGGTACAAAAGCAGTCAAATCCTCCAATAGCACTAGATCATCTGTGGGAATCAAGTCATCTTTTCCACCAAGTCGTTCCTTTAAACGACTAACATGGAATACAGGATGAACCTTAGTTCCAACAGGGAGTTCTAGTCTATATGCAACTCTACCAATCTTGTAAGAACTTTGAAAGGACCGCTAAAACGTGGAGATAACTTAGGACATTTCCCCGTTTGAAGTGTCTTAGAGTCTTTTGGGATTCTAACATACACCCAATCACCAATCTCAAATTCTTGAGGTTCGGTTGGCATAGAATTGGGCTCGATCCTGAGCCGATCTAATACTTTCCCTAGCCACGTGCAACATTTCCTCCATATCATGCAAGAAATCCGCTGCAGCTTGAACCTTGAGGCCTTTGACTCCAACGGAGATAGGGGAACGAGGCTGCCGTACAAGAGCATAAAAGGACTAAAGCCAGTGGCAGAATGCTTCATACTATTGTATGCGAACTCAACCATTAAGAAATACTTTTTCCAATCTGATTGTCGCTTGGAAACATATGCGGGAAGCATATCTTCCATCGACTGGTTGACATGTTCGGTCTAACCATCGGTTTCTGGGTGATCTGTAGACGATAGACTTATAGTAGTTTCCAGTCTTTCAAAGACTGCCTGCCAGAACTTGCCAGTGAGTTTGGAATCACGATCACTAACAATATCGTTCGTCAAACCATACAACCTAAACAACTTTTCAACGAAGAGTTGAGCAAGTTCTGAAGCTTTGACAATAATTTTTGTTGGAATAAATTGCGCCATCTTGGTAAGCCTATCAACTACTACCCAAATGGCATCATGACCCTTCCCAAGCTTGGGAAGTCCGACCACAAAATCCATGGAATTACTTTCCCATTTCTTGCTGGGAATTTCCAACGGATGTAACAGACCAGCTGCTTTGAGTCTTTTTACTTTATTTGCGCACTAGTGCGTTCACACTTTTGAACATATGCCTCAACATGACCTTTCATTTTTGGCCAATAAAATTCTCTCTTAACAAGGTCAAATGTCCTCTGTATACTAGGGTGTCCCGCGCTAGGGCTGTTGTGGCACTCGTGTAGGATTTGGGCCCTAATGTCCGCGATATCTGGTACACAAACTTTTCCTCTACATAAAAGTAATCCATTCTGAATGGAATAATCATCAAGTATCTTCTCTTCGCGAGATTTCTTGGAATCCTGCTTTCCAAGATTATTTCTCAAAATGGAGCTTCCTGCCAGGACTTCTTGCCAGATATGACCGAAGAACTCATCGGTCCAACAAAGATCTCGTAGAGAAAGATACGACTCGGATTGGAACTTAGCAAAGCATAGCTGATTAACCTCTCCAATCCGGCTCAAAGCATCAACGACACAATTCGACGTACCTCGACGGTACTTAATGTCGAATTTGAACTCCTGAATGAGTTTCGACCAACGGGCCTTACGACCCCTAAGGTCCAAGGCATCATAGATATACTTAAGAGACTCATGATCTGTCATAACCATGAATTTAGATCTGTACAAATAATGTCTCTGGATCTTTAACGCATGGATGACAGCAAAAAGTTCCTTCTCATAAGTAGAATATCTACTTTGAGTTGTGTCCAACTTCTTACTTTCGAAAGCCATAGGTCTACCATCTTGGTAAAGGACTGCACCCACCGCATAGTCACTAGCATCCATTTCCACTAGGAAAGATCCGCTAGGGTCCACTATGTGTAAGATAGGGGCTGTAGACACTAACATCTTCAAAGCTTCAAAGCTTTGATTAAGTTCATCAGTCCAGACAATAGGTGGACTGATTTTCGAACGACTTCCGGCCTTCTTCTTATTACCCTTTTTGTTTTTCTTTTGGCTTTCTTCATTCCCTTAAGAAGATTCGTTAGAGGCAATGCAATTAAGGCATAGTCTTTAATGAATTTATGGAAAAACTCTGTGAAGATTTTACTTCCCTAATGGTTTTCAAGATAGGCCAATCACGAACTTTCTGGACCTTATCGTAGTCGATCTCAAGACCTCGATCGGAAACGATATGTCCCAAATACTTGAGTCTTGTTTGAAAGAACTCACATTTAGACTCTTTAGCATAAAGCTTTGTCTACCTTAGATTATCTAAGACTGTACGCAAGTGCGCCTCATGCTCCTCAAGAGTCTTACTGTAAATCAGAATGTCGTCCAAAAATACCACAAAAAACTTCCCTAGATATGGACGAAGAATATCGTTCATCATCTGTTGGAAGGTTGCCGGGGCATTAGTTAGACCAAAGGGTAAAACTAAAAATTTGTAATGGCCATATCTTGAACGAAAACCTGTTTTGGAAACATCCCCCTCGTGTATTCTAATTTGATGGTACCCTGACCTAAGGTCCAATTTGGTGAAATACTTAGCACCATTCAATCGGTCCATTAAGTCGCCCATCGGAGGTAAGGGATAATGGTTCTTAATTGTCATTTTAGTAAGCTTTTTGTAATCGACACAAAGACGAATATTGCCGTCTTTCTTGCTGGTTAACAAAACAGGAGCTCCCCAAAGGGATTTACTAGGCCTTATATGGCCCTTACGTAATAACTCCTTCAGTTGACTAGCAACTTCATCTTCTTCCTTTGGGCTCATCCTGTAGGGAAAAAGTGATACAGGAGAGCTGTTGGGAAGAAGATCTATGTGATGGTCGACTCCCCGTGAGGGGGGAAGACCCTCAAGCAATTGCTCAGGGAATATATCATTATATTCCTCCCTAAGTCTCTTAAAGATTTTGCCCTCAGGCGAAGATTCTAAATTATCATTAGAAAAAGACAATGCTTTAGGGAAAGACGAAACATCAACATTGAAATTATGAGTACTAAAAGCATCCATGTACGATTCATTTTTCAGATAACATAAATACGAACGATACTCAAAACCCAAAATACATTGATTTGCTTCATGAGCAGTTACAAAAGGTAGATCAGGCTCATCGCCTTTAAGACAAACCAATGAGTCATTATGCAAGAAAGAGATACTATGTGAAACGTAATCTTTCTTTAAGGACTCATTCCTAGCATAAAACCATTCTTTACCTAGGATTAAATCTACCTTATCAGGTTGCAGCATCATGTTGGCAGGAGGAGGCCGATCCTCAACATCTTGGTCTCCAACTGCATGGGCACATAGTTTTTTAGGGCCGTGGACTGCAGTAGGGGGGGAGAGTCATATCTGCAGAGTTCATGTTCGATGTCATCAGGTCTTCCATCTTGTCCATAGGTCCCCTATTACAAGCACGTAACCAGTCCCGAACCCTAGAGAACACAGGAGGTCAGATACCACAGTCAGGGACGTGTCCAGCGTACACGTCCAATAGGGCAAGACAGTGTGAGTAGTGTGCCCCAGCACGGTCATAGCCGTGGCGGGCCTAACACAGCCTAGGGACCCTGTCAACAGGATAGGGCCCCCCGTTGGGTCCCGACGTGCAGTCGGCCACGTCAGAGCCACATGGCCGACACTTGGCAGTATGCATGCTACCAGGCCTCACACTGGGCTAGGAGGGGCTTGCTCCATATCAGGGAGTAGGCAAGGTTGGGTGGATTAGTTAGTGTTTGCCCTACTGTGGTGTTAGGATCTCTTACACTGGTATCAGAGCCATCTCCTTCTTTGGGGGCTTAGTAGCAGCAGTGGAGAAAGTAGATAGATTGCTCAGAATCTCTTGAACTTTTCAGAAGTAGAGCAGATCCAGCGCTGTAGGGATGGCTCCTACTGAGCAGATCTCAAGGAAATTGTCACTTGTTTTGAGGCAAAATTTCTAGCATAGACTCATCGCTGGAGAACCAAGGATCTACCCCTGTTTTTTGTGTATAAACTGTTGATTCCTGAGCGGATTTTAGGCAGAAGTCTGCAAACAGGTCCATCGCTTTAAAAATTAGTTTCCAACTGTAATAGATCCTAACACCACAGTAGGGCAAACACTAACTGATCCACCCAACCTTGCCTACTCTCTGATATAGAGTAAGCACCTCCTAGCCCAGTGTGAGGACTGGTAGCATGCTACTACCAAGTGTCGGCCACGTGGCACTGACGTGGCCGACTACACGTTGGGACCCAACTGGGGGCCCTATCCTGCTGACAGGGTCCCTAGGCTGTGTTAGGCCCGCCATGGCTATGGACCGTGCTGGGGCACACTACTCACACTGTCTTGCCCTATTGGTCATGTACGCTGGACACGACCCTGACTATGGTATCTGACCTATCTGTGTTCTCTAAGGTTCGGCACTGGTTACGAGCTCGTAACACTCCCTCCCCCTTAAGAACCGTCTTGGTCCTCTAAGACAAAGTCTGGAAAAATCTTGCAAAGGACGCTGCCTCTTTCCCAAGTGGCATTCTCAACAGGCTGATCATTCCACTTAACCAGATATTCTCGGTATAGAGTATGACGAGTCTGCGTCTCTCTACTATCAAGAATCTCCTCTGGTTCATGTGGAGGTTGTTGAGGATCCAATGGGAGAACTAGAACACTGTCCCCTACCAGATTGTCAGATTTGGTTAAGGCTTTTCGTAACTGACTTACATGAAAGACTAGAAAAACCTTACTGCTGTGTGGGAGTTCTAGTTCATAGGTGACCTCGCCTAGTCTCCTACTGATGGTAAAGGGACCACAATACCTTGGAGACAACTTAGCACACACTCCTGATTTGAGGGTTTTAGAGTCAACTGGGACTCTCAAGTAGACTTTCTCACCAGTGGAGAACCGCACATCCCGTCTGTGTGGATCTGCATAATGCCTGGCTCGATCTTGGGACTGCCTAATGCTACGCTTAGCATGTTCTATCATCTTGTTTAGGCCCTCTAAAAAGTTTCTGGCTGCTTCAACTTTTTCTTGTTTAAACCCTATAGCTGTGGGTGAGCGTGGCTGAAAACCGTACATCAGCATAAATGGGTTGTATCCCGTAGCTGAATGTTTGGTACTGTTGTAAGCAAACTCTAATATCGAGAGATACTCCTCCCCATTAGTCTGCTTCTTACTGACGTATGCACGAAGCATATCCTCCAGCACTTGATTTACCCTTTCTGTTTGACCGTCCGTCTGTGGATGGTCGGTGGTACTCATATTAAGTTTAGTATGGAGATGATGGAATATTGCCCTCCAAAAATTTCCAGTAAACTTACTGTCCTAGTCGCTGACTATGCCGGAAGGTAGACCGTACAATTTAAATCGCCCGTCTACAAACAACCTCGCTAACTCTGGAGCTCTAACGGTTGTTTTGGTCGGAATAAAATGAGCCATTTCGGTCAGACGGTCAACTGTGACCCATATAGCGTCATTACCCTTTTGGGTTTTAGGCAGGCCTACTATAAAATCCATGGAGATACTCTCCCATTTACCAGCTGGTATTTCTAAGGGATGCAACAACCCTCCTGCCTTTAAACGCTCTGCTTTATTCACTTGACATTTCTGGCAACTGGTTACATACTGGTGGACGTCCTTTTTCATACTAGGCCAAAAAAATTGCCTCTCATAGGTCTTCTGTATGCCTGGGTGTCCCGCACTAGGATTGTCATGACATTCATATAGGACCTGCTGCCTATAATCCTCTGAATTGGGGACACATACTCTATCTCTATAGAGCAAGTACTCATCCTGAATGGAATACTGTTTCCATTTGAATCCTTGAGTCAACTGACCCTCAACCACTGGGTTTTGCTTGGGTAATACAGGCTTAGAATCCTCAACGTCATCTGACGACGTATACTCGGACTCATCATCATCCTCAACGGAAGCTGCCGTATTCTTGGATGAACTGGCACCAGCCCTGGGAACTGGTTTTGGAGTCTGTAACTGTCTGTTCTGGACTGAGTTCCAGATAGTAGAGAAGAATGCATCATGCTAGCATTTCCCTCTCAACTATATTGAATTTTCCACGTCTATATCTGATAGACATGTCAAACTCTTGCATCAACTCTGCCCAACGAGCTTTCCGACCTCTAAGCTCAAGTTGATTGCACAGGTATCTGAGACTCTCATGGTCTATTAGAACCTCAAAGTTGGCACCATACAAATAATGCCTCCAAGTCTTAAGGGCATGGACTATAGAAAAGAGTTCCTTTTCATAGGCACTGTACCTAGTCTGAGCTGGCTCGAGTTTTTTACTCTCGAACGCAATTGGTCGTCCACCTTGGGTTAGCACAGCACCTACTGCAAAGTCGCTAGCATCTGTTTCGACCACAAATGGCTGATTGGGGTCGACGACTTTTTAAACTGGTGCTGTAGCTAAGGCTATTTTGAGAGCATCAAAGCTTTCCTGCTGTGCGGACTCCCAAATGAGCTCCTTTCCCTTCCCCTTAAGGAGATTTGTCATAGGAACTGCTATCTGAGCATATTCCTTGACAAATCGTCTGTAATATCCCGCTAGACCAAGAAAGATCTGAAGTTCCAAAATATTCTGAGGTCTCAGCCAACTGAGTATGGCTTTAACCTTATTTGGGTCCATCTTAATCCCATTTGAAGAGATAATGTGACCCAAATATGCTACTTCTTCAACAAAGAATTCACACTTGGATTGTTTAGCATAGAGCTTATGTTTTCTGAGCAGTCGAAACACCTTTCTGAGGTGTTTTAGATGCTCCTTCCTCGTTTTGCTGTAAACGAGGATAAAGGAAGCCTTCCCTCCACTTCTCAGTTATCCCCTTCTCCACTTCCATCAGTTTCGGGTGAGACTTTACGGTCTCACCCCAGTGTTTTTAAAGACTTAAAACCTCCTACTTTTAATGGGGAAGAGAAGGATAGAAATGCAGATATTCTACAAACCTTCCTCAGCAAATGGAAGAACATTCATGTTCTTAAACAGACCCCTGACCATTTGCAAGCTATTGAGGCCAGTCTTTCCTTAGGGCCTATGGCCTATAAGTAGTGGTTAAATCTCCAGGAGACTGGGCAGACTCCCCCGTCATGGAAAGCTTTTGAAAAAGCTTTCCTAAGAGAATTTCTACCAGAAAATGAACTGGATAGAGCCCGGGAAGCCTGGGAAAGAACAGCAATGGATAAATCCCTCATCCAATATATCTCGCAGTATCGAGAAGCAATTTTAAAGATTAAAAATATGGATGACTATCAGAAAATTAGGGGATTTGTCCGTGGCCTCAAAGATGAATATAAAGTAGAGGTCCAGAGAAACTCGCCTACTACCCTTGAGCAAGCTCTCAGATATGCTCAAATCTATGATGATTCAGTGGGTAGGAAGAGAGCGAGACAACAACCACTTTCTGAGCAGCCTCCTCAGAAAGACTTTCAATTTTTCTTTAAAAAGAAATTTTTAAAAAGAAAGAAAGAAGATAAATTTAAAAGTGAAGCTCCTCAGAAACGCCCTTCACTCATACAGCCCTTAAAACCAGATGATTTTGAGAAAGCCAAACAAGAACGTTTGTGCTTTGTGTGTATGGGCAAGGGACACACAGTCAGACAGTGTCCCAAGGGGCCTTTCACTAAAAAGGATAAGAAAGATAAAAAACAAGTTCATCTTGTTCAGACTGTATGTTTCCCCAGTGACTCGGCAGCTTCCGAGATCAAAGTGTATCATGAAGATCATGAACACTGTTGCCAGCTGACCTCTGCAATGCTAGCGAGACCTTTCAGCTTTGGACTGCATGACCTAGTACGTATGCATGGGAAAGTTGGCAACCAGTCAGTAAGAGTTATGGTTGATGATGGGGCAACCCATAATTTCAGCAACTACACCCTGGTTAAAAAGCTTAAACTACCAGAAGTACCTAGTCAGCATAGGTACATAGTTTCATTAGCTAAGGATGAAGATAAAAAAATATGGGAAACTATGGTAAGTAAGTTAAATCTTGGTATTCAAGGGTACCAAGATGAAATTAAAAAAAAAACTTTCAGATAATGCACCTGGATCGAACAGATATTGTTCTCGGGAGAGATTGGCTCTACAGTTTAGGACCTTCCCTCCATAGAAACTATCAGGAGAACACCCTCAGCTTTCAGCATAAAGGCCGAGAGATCCAGTTGCATGGGGAGCATGATGTTTCCAACAGTCCTATGGTCTGCAGTTCAGAGCTCTGTCAGCTAATCGGAGACGAAGACCATCAGGTATTCTTATGTGACTTTCAGTTTATTCCCGAAGTTTCTATGTCCAGTTCTATTCAGCAGAAAATTTGTAAATTAGAAACTTTATTGTCTAAATTTAAAGACGTTTTTCCTGAAGATGTGCACATGGTTTACCACCTAGCAGAGAGGTAGATCATGTAATAAACCTAGTACCAGGTACAGCACCTGTTTCTAAACCTCCGTATCGGGTCAGCCGAACAGAGGATGAAGAAATAACTAGGCAGTTAACAGATTATCTTGGGAAAGGCCAAATTCAGACCAGTAGTTCACCATGGGCCTCACCAGTCCTATTGGTGAAAAAGAATGAGGGGTCTATGCGTCTTTGCGTAGATTACAGAGCCCTCAATAAACTCACAATTAAGAATAAATACCCTATGCCTCAGGCAGACGAGTTGTTTGACCAACTCGACGGGGCTAAGTTTTTCAGCAAAATAGACCTTAGATCGGGATATCATCAAGTCCGTATAAAATCGGAAGATGTCTCGAAAACAGCTTTTAGGACTCGTCACGGTCATTATGAGTTTCAGGTGATGCCATTTGGGCTCACAAATGCTCCAGCTACCTTTATGACCTTGATGAACAGTGTCCTCAGACCATACTTGGGTAAGTTTGTAGTCGTATTTTTAGATATCAAGTTTTTGAGTTCAGCGAACGAGTCGTCCACACTGGACTTGAAATTGGCTAATGCCAACTTCAGTTCATCCACTTCTGTGATCAATTGGAGAAACTGCTCCTTGGTAACCAGTTCGTCGAGTTCTTCGGCGAACTGTTCCTGTTCTTCCACTTCCATGGGTTCCTTCCCTTTTCTGTAAGCCAAGGCTTGTGTTTCAAGTTCGTCGAAGCCTCTCTCCTGGGGTTGATCAGGTCCCTGAGGAGTGGTCATCTTCGGAACTGAAAAAGAGCTACCTTAACTTCTGAAGGAAAAAAAGTCTAAAAGACTAATTTACAACTGTACAAGGGAAAGGAAAGATGACTTAGCTGTTTTTGAGGACTGTACTTCCAAAGAAATTACGAAGAGGAACCCTTTCAGCTCTTTTCCCCAAGATTTCAGACCTGCTGTCCCGGAAAATGCCAGTTTGAAACTTCAAAACGGTGCCAAATTTCTTGGTTTTTGAGTTGAGTAGCTGACTGATCTGATTTCAGGTGTGGGGCTCCAACAAACTGAGTAAAAACCGGAATTTTTCAACAAAAAATCCGGAATTTTTTGTATCTCTGCCCTCGTTGGCTGGACAGCCCTCCGTCTGGCCCAATTTTCTGAAATTTAAGGCCCAATCTTTGCTTGAATCTCTGATCTGAACTCAGGCAGTAGGTCGCTGGTCTGTGGCAATCTAGTTTGATGTTCAAACTACTGAAAAATCCTCAAAAACAGTGATGAAAAACCAATTTTTCACCTCCCTATCCAGCGCTGGCCCTGCTAAGAAAATTTGTTTGAAAACCCTTCAAATTTCCTTGGATTTCTCTGAAATTTCAGAGGTAGATTTCTGATTTCTCAGCGATGGATCAGCACCACCCTTTCTCCTCAAAAATCCGCTCTGACTTCCTGAATCTGATGGCAAAAATCAGAGATGAAGACTGAATTTGCAGTGCTGGACCTGCTCTAGAAATTTGGACTAATTTCTATCTAAAAAGCAAACTTTTCTACAGACTTTTGGTCAGTAGGAAGCTGTCCTTACAACGCTGGCCCTGCTCCTCTGATTTTTGAAAATCTCCCGGTATCTGTACACCTTTCTGACCTTTTCTACTGCTGCTACTTAGCTCCCAAAGATGGAGATGGCTCTGATACCAGTATAATAGATCCTAACACCACAGTAGGGCAAACACTAACTGATCCACCCAACCTTGCCTACTCCCTGATATAGAGTAAGCCCCTCCTAGCCCAGTGTGAGGACATGCTACTGCCAAGTGTCGGCCGCGTGGCATTGACGTGGCCGACTGCACGTCGGGACCCAACTGGGGGCCCTATCCTGCTGACAGGGTCCCTAGGCTGTGTTAGGCCCGCCATGGCTATGGACCGTGTTGGGGCACACTACGACCCTGACTGTGGTATCTGACCTATCTGTGTTCTCTAGGGTTCGGCACTGGTTACGAGCTCGTAACACCAACCCTGATTTTTGTGAGCAATTTCTGGAGTTTAGAGCGGATTTCAGATAGCAGGGGTTGGGTAGACCATCACGAGTTGGCTGCAAGTTCTATCCTCCAATTTGGGCTCATACATCTGAAAATTGGCATCAGAGGAAGCATTTGGATCAGCGAGTAGGGACCTCCAGAAATCAGCGAGCAGAGGCCTTTGCAAAATTCAGAATTTGAGATAAATTTATTGGGGAAGAGAAGGATAGAAACGCAGATATTTTGTAAACCTTCCTCAGCAAATGGAAGAACATAATGCTCTTAAACACTGACCATTTGCAAGCTATTGAGGCCAGTCTTTCCTTCGGGCCCATGGCCTATAAGTGGTGGTTAAACCTCCAAGAGACTGGGCAGACCCTCCGATCATGGAAGGCTTTTGAAGAAGCGTTCCTAAGAGAGTTTCTACCAGAAAATGAGCTTGATAGAGCCTGGGAAGCCTGGGAAAAAACAGTAATGGACAAATCCTTAATCCAATATATCTCGCAGTATCGAGAAGCAATCTTAAAGATAAAAAATATCGATGACTATTAGAAAGTCAGAGGGTTTGTCCGTGGCCTTCAAGATGAATATAAAGTAGAGGTTCAAAGAAACTCGCCTACTACCCTAGCGCAAGCTCTCAGATATGCTCAAATCTATGATGATTCAATGGGTAGGAAGAAGGCGAGACAGTAGCCTCTTTCTGAGCAGCCTCCTCAGAAGGACTTTCAGTTTAAAAAGAAATTTTTAAAACGAAAGAAAGAAGATAAAATCAAGAAGATAAGAAAATTTGGAAAACTATGGTAAGTAATCTAAATCTTGGTATTCAGGGGTATCAAGATGAAATAAACTTTCAGATAATGCACCTGGATCGCACAGATATTGTTCTCAGGAGAGATTGGCTCTATAGCTTAGGACCTTCCCTCTACAAAAATTATCATGAGAACACCCTTAGCTTTCAGCATAAAGGCTGAGAGATCCAGTTGCATGGGGAGCATGATGTCCCCAACAGCCCTATGGTCTGCAGTTCAAAGCTCTGTCAGCTAATTGGAGACGACGACCATCAAGTATCCTAATGTGACTTTCAGTTTATTCTAGAAGTTTCTATTTCCAGTTCTTTACAGTAGAAAATCAGTAAATTAGAAACTTTATTGTCTAAATTTAAAGATGTTTTTCCTGAAGATTTACCACATGGTTTACCACCTAGCAGAGAGGTAGATCATGTAATAAACCTAGTACCAGGTACAGCACCTGTTTCTAAACCTCCGAATCGGGTCAGCCGAACAGAGGATGAGGAAATAACTAGGCAGTTAACAGATTATCTTGGGAAAGGCCAAATTCAGACCAGTAGTTCACCATGGGCCTCACCAGTCCTATTGGTGAAAAAGAATGAGGGGTCTATGCGTCTTTGCGTAGATTATGGAGCCCTCAATAAAGTCACAATTAAGAATAAATACCCAATGCCTCGGGCAGACGAGTTGTTTGATCAACTCGACGGGGCTAAGTTTTTCAGTAAAATAGACCTCAGATCGGGATATCATCAAGTCCGTATTAAGTCGGAAGATGTCCCGAAAACAACTTTTAGACTCGTCATGGTCATTATGAGTTTAAGGTGATGCCATTTGGGCTCACAAATGCTCCAGCTACCTTTATGACCTTGATGAACAGTGTCCTCATACCATACTTGGGTAGGTTTGTAGTCGTATTTCTAGATGACATCCTTGTCTACAGCAAAACAAGGAAGGAGCATCTTAAACACCTCAGAAAGGTGTTTCGACTGCTTAGAAAGCATAAGCTTTATGTTAAGAAACCTAAGTGTGAATTCTTCGTTGAAGAAGTAGCTTATTTGGGTCACATTATCTCGGCAGATGGGATTAAGATGGAACCTAATAAGGTTAAAGCCATACTCAGTCGGCTGAGACCTCAGAATATTTTAGAGCTTCAGATCTTTCTAGGTTTGGCAGGATAGTACAGACAAATTGTCAAGGAATATGCTCAGATAGCAGTTCCTATGACAAATCTTCTTAAGGGGAAGGGAAAGGAGCTCATTTGGCAGTCCGCACAGCAAGAGAGCCTTGATGCTCTCAAAACAGCCAGCACCAGCCATTTGTGGTCGAAACAGATGCTAGCGACTTTGCAGTTGATGCTGTACTAACTCAGAGTGGACGACTAGTTCCGTTCGAGAGTAAAAAACTCGAGCCAGCTCAGACTAGGTATAGTGGCTATGAAAAGGAACTCTTTTCTATAGTTCATGCCCTTAAGACTTGGAGGCATTATTTGTATGGTGCCAACTTTGAGGTCCTGATAGACCATGAAAGTCTCAGATACCTTTGCAATCAGCCTGAGCTCAGAGGTCGGAAAGCTCGTTGGGCTGAGTTAATGCAAGAGTTTTGATATGTCTATGAGATATAGACTGGGGAAATTCAACACAGTAGCAGATGCCCTTAGTAGAATGCCTATGATAAACGAGCTGAGTTTTACTCAGATTCATAGTGAGTTACTCGAGTGAGAGGGAAGTGCCAGCATGATGCTTACTTCTCTACTATCTGGAGCTCAGTCCAGAGCAGACAGTTACAGACTCCAGAACCAATTCCCGGGGCTGGTGCCAGGTCATCCAAGAATACGGTAGCTTCCGTTGAGGATGATGATGAGTCCGAGTATACATCAGATGACGTTGAGGATTCTGAGCCTGTATTACCCAAGCAAACCCCAGTGGTTGAGGGTCAATTGACTCAGGGATTCAAATGGAAACAGTATTCCATTCAGGATGAGTACTTGCTCTATAGAGATAGAGTATGTGTCCCCAATTTAGAGGATTATAGGTAGCAGGTCCTATATGAGTGTCATGACAATCCTAGCGCAGGGCACCCAGGCATTCATAAGACCTATGAGCTTCTTCGTAGGCAATTTTTCTAGCCCAGTATGAAAAAGGACGTCCAGCAATATGTAACCAGTTGCCAGAAATGTCAGGTAAATAAAGCAGAGCATTTAAAGGCAGGAGGGTTGTTACAGCCCTTAGAAATACCAGTTGGTAAATGGGAGAGTATCTCCGCCTACCTAAAACCCAAAAGGGTAATGACGCTATATGGGTCATTGTTGACCGTCTAACCAAAATGGCTCACTTTATTCTGACCAAGACAACCGTTAGAGCTCCAGAGTTAGCGAGGTTGTTTGTAGATGGGCTATTTAAATTGTACGGTCTACCTTCCGGGATAGTCAGCACCCGGGAAAGTAAGTTCAATGGAAATTTTTGGAGGGCAGTATTCCATCATCTCCATACTAAACTTAATATGAGCACCACCGACCATCCACAGACGGACGGTCAAACAGAAAGAGTAAATTAGGTGCTGGAGGATATGCTTCGTGCATACGTTAGCAAAAAGTAGACTAATTGGGAGGAGTATCTCTCGATCACAAGCTCAAACTCACTACTTTAACTCCAAAGACTTGAATTTTTTCGGAGGATCAAACCGTTAGCTCGAATTTTTCCGAATTATCGAAGGACCCTTTGTACTGTCAAGTCAAATTTTTTAAAGACTCGAATTTTTCGAAAGACTTGATTTTTTTTCCCAAAGACTTGAATTTTCCCGAAGACTAGAATTTTTTCGAAGATTCGAATTTTTCCGAAGGCTCGAATTTTTCCAAGGACGTTAATTTTTCCAAAGACTCAAATGTTTGATATTCGAGATGCGAGATGTGCGAGATCGGCCATCATCCAAATCATCAGCCGCCACTTAGAGCGGCCTCCATTGCCCGTCAACGACGCGCACTCTTTACTAGTATCTATATATATATATATACACACACACACTAGTGGTGTGTCACTCGAAGAAGTTGGGTGATGTAATATGTCTGGACATGGCACTCCACGGAAAAGTTTGACTTGAATGTGGTGCAGGCTTATGAGGGTTTTGATTCAAGTATAAAGAGGTTATTGTGTGGTGGGGCAAAGAAGTGAAAAACTAGCCTCAATACTGAGGAGGAATCATGTGGTATGAAATGAAGTGAGTGGAATAGAGATTGATAATGAGGCACATTCTCACATGAGAAAGTGTAGCAAAAAGCACATGGAATAGAAACTGTGAGCATCAATGACTATGGAGGAATGGATCCAATTGAGAGAGAGAGAGAGAGAGAGAGAGAAAAATCTTTATTACTGTCCTTTTAATACCCTAAGGTACATAGGACTAAGAAAAGGTACATGTCAAGTGTGTACATAGGAGCTTAAAGCTCAATTACCTACAAGTAACAACAATTGCAAAAATAATTGTATATAAACTGCCTGTAAGATGGCTGGCCCACACAGCAGCCTGGAAGAAATGATGTATGGTGTGTTGTGAGGGTATCACTGAATGTGTCACGGACCTCTGTCGCTTGGTGGGCTGTCGGTGCCTTCTCTACTACCATGACGCTCTGGATTGTAACCTAGTAACTGGTTGTCTCTCTGGGTGTCGACACTGTCTCTGCTAACTATGTCTGGAAGCATCTGGAATCTCAGCCTCTCCATCAGAGTCACTACTCAAAGGTATGTTGGATCTCAATCTCCGGCGGGATATGCACTCACTGATGCTCAACTGTATCAAGGAAGGTGTGTTCGTATCCAGTCTCCTCATCCTTAGGTCTGACATCTTTTCATATGCACTCACTGATGCTCAACTG
The DNA here is from genome assembly GCA_029204225.1 of Diphasiastrum complanatum. Taxonomy (NCBI): domain Eukaryota; kingdom Viridiplantae; phylum Streptophyta; class Lycopodiopsida; order Lycopodiales; family Lycopodiaceae; genus Diphasiastrum; species Diphasiastrum complanatum. The sequence goes on along the minus strand of CM055109.1, from coordinate 39,428,592 downwards.
TACCAAGGAAGGTGTGTTCGTATCCACCGGTCTCCTCATCCTTAGGTCTGACATCTCTCGGATCATCAATGCAACACATCTGGGGTCCTCATATGAGATCAAGGTAGAGAGTGTGGTCGAGTGCTCCTTGACCGAACAATAGTATCTCCCTCATATCTCATAATAAGTTGGGCATCTGAAGAGAAAATGTGACTCATCCTTGGTCTCATGAATATCACACATACTACCAAACCGGGCCTCTCGTGGGGTGCCACTGTATCTATCGGTCTCAATGGCCAACTGATGTGAGGAAACCTAAAACTGACCCATCATTGTCCATGGTCTGTGAGAAATACTCTCCAACAGATAGCTAGGTAATATAAAATAAAGAGAGAGAGAGAGAGAGAGAGAGAGAGAGAGAGAGAGAGAGAGAGAGAGAGTCAACTTTTTTCAATACTGATTTATCTTTTCATGTAGGTTACACAATTCTTTTACTTACTATATGTCATATCAATGGATGAAGAATAGGTTTCTAACATAAGGTACATGCATTGGCAGTGGAGTACTTCACATTGATGAATTTCTCCAAGCATTGGGGCTGCCTCGCACTTCATATACAGAGGAGGTGTTCCACTTGTTTGACAAATCTGATAAAGGTTACATCAACTTCCGAGAGGTGGTATACTTACCATCAAATGTCTGGCAAAATTTCATCATGAGAAAGCTCTGCTGGCTCTTTATTGAGATTTTATTTTTAGATATATCATACAGGTTATTCTGGGATCAAAATCCTACATGTTAATAATACTTGTGTGATTGAAGCCATACAATTGGACATTTTATTTGAAACTACCATCTATTCTGGGTTTAAATTCTAATATGTTTACTAATACTAGTGCAACCAAAATCATACAATTGGTGCATGGACCATTATCTATAGTTTCTAAAGGAGCGATTAGAATACCATCAATCTATATCTAAATGCTTGCCAGCTTCCAACTACTACTAACACGAGTATACTGACTGTGGTAATGGTTGCCATGTGTCACTTCCATCATCAAGTTTGTGGCAGGCCTAGCATTTATCTCAACGCATACTGCATTTGCTGATACAGTCAAGGCAGCATTTGATGCTTGTGACGCTGATGCGGATGGACTGCTTTCAAAATCGGAGGTGGAAAAAAGTATCAGGGCATTTTTTCCAGAATTGCCCAGCTTTAAGGTAAAGTGGACTGCGTTGGGCTATCTTCTTCCATTGTAAGTTATAGATTCTCAATAAAGTACCTATAATATTAGCAGATTTTTATTCTAATGTTGAAATTTTTATCTTGCATGCAGGTTGATAGCCTTTTTGATGCACTTGATATGGATCATAATGGTGTCATCAGCTGGCAAGAGTTCAATGATTTTTTGCAAAGAAATCCAGAGTATCTTTTAGTGACCTTGTCAGCATATCCAGATCTCCTAAAACTGCCAAATAACTGATTTTAGTTCTAGTCTTCTATCTAGCACATAAGTTACTGTCATGTGTCCATTCCCTGGAGGAAAATAGGCTTGTCAAAAGACACAGAAGTGACTGCACCCCATCATGTATGTTGTGGTTGTCATGAGGCCTCACACAAAGGTTGAACTTATTGTGGGCAGTGCTAGGTGCTGACGTGCTCGATACAAATTATATCATGTATGCAATTTACACTTGCAGGCTCCTCTAGTACAGTGTCAGAGTGCAGCTCCACTCTACTATTTATGAGTTGGATAGACAAGGGTGACCCTTTTAATGTCTCCGCATACATTGGAAGGGCATGTAATGATCAAGACAAACAAAAAACTCTGTATTTTGTGATTTTTGTGTGTACATACTTCTAACAATGCTTAAAGGCAAGAGGGTAGACAAAACATTTTTTGATGGGGGTTTAATTTGAATGTCCTCCCATCAAATGATTGCTAGTAAAAGTTGAAAAAGCTTATTTATGTGTGGCAATGGCTAGAGCGAGGCTTCCAAGTCCTACTAAGAATGGAATTGCCACATTTGAAGCATTGACAGCTTTAAGGTCTAAAATGAAACATCTCAACATGAAAATTGGCCAAAAAAAGCACAATTTTTTTGTTTTTGTTTGCAAAGAACAAGATTATATATGATGATGACCCTTCACATACATTCTAAAATAAACATGCACGAACTCTATGTTTTCATCCATGTGTACGTACAAATGGGGACAAAAAAATAGATCTATTATACTTTCTTTAATATCACTTCTACTTAGATACTATCTAAAGATCCATATCTGCCATTGAAGAATAGATAGGAATCTGTTGCAAACACAATTACATGTATTGATATCATTGAAGCATAAAGAGACAATACGTGAAGCAGCAGATGATAGTTCCCCTACAAAGAATGACTAAAAGCATCGCATAGTATCAATGGCTAAAGCCCTACAAGCATTAGTAATGAGTTCACCCATCAAGAGCTCAACAAATACCAAATCGATAAGCTAAGAATCGAGTGTTCATAATACCTGTTTATAGTCCCTTGAAGAATTCTATTAGGAAGATTCAAATAATCAAGGGAGGCAAAACTTTTGGAGGGAAAATAGTGTGCCCTCCCTAAAGGGCCCCCACTCCAAATAACTAACTAATAAAAGTTGGGCCTTTGGCCAACATAAATTAAAAAAGGGCCCTTGGGCATATACATGAATAAATCATGGAAGGTAAAGCATGGCAAGGCAAAGATGGGATGAGAAGTAAATCCCCACACAAGAGCAAGCCCTCTGGATCAAGCAAGTGATAATGTTATGTAAAACCATCTAGAGGCACAATAGAAAAGACGTATGAGGTCATAGCTATAATGTATGAATATAAGCATCAAACCAACTTGTCTAGGCTAAAGCACAAAATAAATGCACCATCAAGAAATCGGTTATAAATAATGAGGTCCCACACCAATGAAATAAACCAAGAGTGCCATTGAAATGTAGGAAGAGGTAGTACCATGCTGACAAGCATATCCAAAGCTATCTAATAGAGAAAGCCTACCATGTAAAGAGTCCATGAAAAGCTATATGGAATATAAAGAACCAACTACCAGGTAAACCCCAAGGTAGATGAAGCAAGCATAGACGCTTAAGCGTAGTATAAAATAAATGACTTAGAAGATATGGCCCAAGGCAAGCATAAGTGTACCAAAAATTCTAACTATCACAAAGAGAGTCATGGATGAAGCAACGATGCCATCCAAATAGACCATATCATCATAAATGTAGAACTCTAAGCACAAAAGGAACCATAGGAGTCCAAAAGGTGTGTTAGAGAATAGACTCATTTGAAATTTCCATTCTATAACCGCAAAGAACATCAAGTATCATGAGAATAATAACTATTGTAGAGACCTCGGATAAAAGTAGAATCCATAAATGTATGCTTCTTGGTTTCCAAGGGGGGCCTCAAACCTAGGACCAAAGAAACTTTGGATGCCAAGGTAACAGAATCCATAAATGTATGGTCTAGTAACATCGCCAACAACAATGTATATTATCACACTGATGCCAACCAAGTTGTATCAACCAAGCATGCCAAGTAACCAAAGGTAATAGTGGATATAGAGGTGTGCCAACGTCCCAAGCAATCTATAATGACCAAGATTGACGAGCACCATTAGCAAGAATATGAACAATTGCATCCTATGCTAGTCATCGAGACCAAGAATGCCATAAAATTGCACCTAAGATCTCAAAAGTTGAAATCCATGAAAACCATCTGTGGTAATTATGTTGACTTGCAGCCAGTCGATCTTGCATGTTGAAACATCCTACTAAATGGAGATGCATGGAGGCAAAGGGAGTCCATATCATATGTTGAAGGAAAACTTGGTGGAATCTATCAAGCTATAGCATCATCGACTCCAATAACTCTAAAATATGAGCAGGCATAATAACCTTGAAAAGAACACAAACATCTATTTCTGCCACAAAATAAAGTAGTGGTTGTACTAGTACTATGCATTTATGTTGATCATAGGACTAGTTTGCATCAAATTCATCACCAACAAGTGGAACAATGATGTACCTAGCATCATTGTCTACCCTAGTGAAAATAATCTCCTTCAAACGATATTGATCTATATGCTCTATTATCTACTTAGAATAAGAAAATACATGCATCGAATTCTCATTTGGAAAATCACATGATGGCGTGTTGGTAGGAGACACCATAATTGATAAATAATCATGTGTAGAATCATTATCTAAATCAAAATCTGGCCACGTCGTAATCATTATTCCTCCCATGACATGCATCAAGACCCGGTAGCTAAATCTCATCTAGAATAGTAGAAGATAGTGGCCCATCTTAACATACATGATCAGCAACAAAATCCTTTGAACATGCATGATCGTAACAATATTGATAAGAACATGAAGATCCTACACAAGAATCTCATCACCCATGGTTTGTAGCCCATGTCACTACTATGGATTTGCATGCTTATCATTTGAGATCCATCTTTAGCATCTAGAACAACATCAAGAAGGGACGAGAACTAATGACGTTATGTATCCAAGCATACATGATCTTGAACTATAGAACCAAAGAAATAATTATACTCTCCTTCATTGCACTTGGAGTCTCTATCACATCTAGGCCATGTACAAGAAGCTCATTTCCAATATCCTCTAATCCATGACATATCTTCGTGACCTCTCCACCTCTATAGCATCGAGAATATCATGCGACACATGAGATATCCTGGTTGAAAACATCATTTTAATCATCTAGTGGATATATAGCATAAATAAGATCCTCTCAAAATGTACCAATCAAAAGAATTAGCATCTTATCTATATGTCTCCCACCAAGATTGAGCTTTGCCTCGAAAGAAGAAAACAACAAAAACAATCCTCAAAGCATCACTTTTTGGATAGATCACAAAACATGACTCTAATAAATTTAACAATTTTGCCAACTTAGCATCTCCAAAAGACCCATATTAGATAGGAATAGGACAAATAAATGATGATCTTGGCATAAGTTGAGAATATGCCATAAAAAATGGAAGTGAAAGCTGCCAACTTGTTTTATTATGAACACTTACAAAAATGATGTGGATAAAAAATACACGAGAAAAAATTAAGTGAAATAAAAAGAACATAAAAGAAGAAAAAAAATTAGAATTGTAAAGGAATGAGAAGAAACACTAGCTAAACTTTTGAAAGGTGGAAATCTCAAACATAGTCTGCAGCACAACTAGTGGAAACGTATGTAATAAGAAGTTGTTGAGGGAGTGTTGGTAGAAGCTTTGAAGTTGACAATGATTTTGATACAATTATGAACATTCAATACTCACAACATTTGTTCCTTGATAGATCTAATGTAAAGGGCCCATTGTGAGCTTAAAAAGACTCATAGAGTCACAGGTGGCTTTCATGGCCATTTAGAAGCTAATAAATAGATAACTAGTTAGAGGCTATATACAAACAAACTTCTGACTTGGGTTTTTCAAGTTCTATTGGCTCACTTGCAAATGAGAGCATCGGGTCGGACTTACACACGTAGGGTGCCAAATCCCTCTCACTTATTAACTAGGGTTAGAATTGCCTCGGGATCTGCAAACCCTCCAACAGTATCCCCCACCAAAACTGGTGGCGGTCCCACGACACCTACCTCGAAGCTTGAATGCAAATTTTCAATAATAGCCATATGGGTCTGGTGACCAGTGTTGAGAGACAATATAAATTTTGGCTATCCTAACAGGTTGTCTACGGATTCGGTTTATAGATTTAGGATTGACAACAAGATATTCGTTCCTCATGGATTTTCCAAAACGGTACCTAGTGAAAGAAAATTTAGTTTTTCTGGTACTATGTTTGGTGAATGACTAAACTTTCGAAGTAAGTTCTCCCAAATTAAAAGTTAAAATTAATTTTTTCTTTTTTATTGAATTTCAAGTTTGGTTAAAATTTGAAATGGGACAAGTTAATGTTTGTGCAAGATACTCATCAAAATTGATTTCAAAATCGTCAAACAATATGAAATGACCAGATAACATGAGTGATGATAGAACTCTTTATCCGATCAGTGGAATCTTGTTTAGATACAGTTTAAGAGGTTCTGAAATCCTATTGGTAGGAGTTCCATTCATGTAATTTCGTATTTTAAGTTTTGATAGTTTGTTAATAATGACGAGTAATGCCAAACCAATCAATAATAAAAGAGACAGTCCAATTTTATTGGAGAATTTGTAATTGATAGGAATTGATCATTTCCAGTTAAATCCTATGGTGAATGATATGCAAAGGATCAGACTAGGTCTGTTTTTATACTAGTAGTTGATTTTTGTATGTCGGTAATTCAGCCCAGGTATAGGATAGAAATGAAATTGTTTCAGACTTTTTTCTACAGTAATTAATTTTAAACATTTACTAATGTCGTTACGTCTTCTTAGTACCTTAGCTGGAATAGATTTTCAGGGAACTGAAAATTCTAAGGAGGGAAGAAGAGTGGACATCAATGGTAGTAAGTGTGATCGGGAAATGTATTTCGCAATTAGGATTTTGGTAATCCCTGTAAATAATTGCTTAACACTGAATATTAATTTCCTGGATTAAATTCATTCAATTGAATTAATAAATGTTATCTTTGTAACCATTGAGTTATCCGCAGTTTGGATGTCAATTGTGAGGTTAGAGAAATCTGATAGATGGATTACATTGGATCTGTTAATTGATAGAAGCTTGTCCCTAGAGTTAATGCTCTTGGATTCAAGGGGATTTGAAACTTATCATTAACCAGAAAGGATCAGAATGTAATATTGAACCATGTTAATTCTTCTGTTTAGATCACTAAATCAGATGTAGATTTGTGGTATCCATCTAATAGGCATGCCAGTCATCCAAATAAATGGATTCTCCAGTTTTGGGAACAAGAGATAATTTTCCTAATTACTACTTGTGTGAATAGACTTGGAAGTTAGATAAATTCTAAAGTCAAAGTGGTTCAATGTTTTAAACCTTGGATATCTCTGTTGCATAAATGGATTTCAGGTGAATGATAGTTCTGTCACTCAGGTTGAAAATATTTGAAAGAAAAGTCCTATTTGTAATAGAGTGAATCCTTTTGTGGAAGCACTTATTACTAACTTTTCTTGGATTTAGATATTTTCATATATCATCTTTCCAGGTAACTTTTATTGAAATTTATAATTTCTTTAAAAGGAGTGGTGAAGTGGTGGGATAAAATTCTATTTGGGAATCTGTGGGTTGCATAGTTTTTGGAAAAGAACCAGTTGTGGTATTGAAATGAGATTTTGTCTGAAAGTAATTTTGGATAGATTCAGAGTAAGGTACTTATTTGGAACTTTTCGAATAAGAGAAATACTTGAGGGATTGTGTGGACAATCCGGAATGGGAACAAGTTTGAAATTTGAATCATTATCTATAAGTAGTACAGTAAAAGGTCAAAGATTACTAATTCTATTTTGATTGGAATAGAAGTAAGTTTGATCAGAATTTAAGTCTGAGAGTTCTGTATTGGATCAACCTAATCTTAGTTTAGTACTAGGAACAGAGAGGGGTTGATTGAGTGGAAGAAATTATGTAATTAGAGGTAAGTTGGATTGGAAAACTGTTGAGAGTGAATGTTATTCGTCTCAGAGATTTTCCGGATATGTTATTTACTCATGAAAAATAGAAAATCTTTTGTAGCTGAGTTACAAGATCTCAGTGAGATATGTGAGTAACATATGTGGGTTCTGGAAGAATCTGCCAGATAAAGAATGTGTTTATGTACTGGGTCATAGTGAGATTATCACATATGTGCACGATTAATCTTGTATGAATCTACTGTGTATTCCTAGTTACTAAGGTTATCAGGTGCACTTAACCTAGTCGGTGAACATGAACATATGATCAAGTATTATTTTGACAGATACTTGCAGAGTTAACGGATCTTTCTATGAAAAATTATGAGTTAACTAATAAATGATTTGGATATGGATCTAAATGTGGTGTTATACATGTATAATTAAGATCTGAACCTAGACATTTGAGATTTTTGAATCATTGAAAATTAACTTGAGTACATCATTACTCTAGGATGAAGTTAATTGGTAAAACAATCAGTGTGATGTGGATTCACCAAAAACTGATAGTTTTGATTTATATTGCTTGTAAGATGCATGATTAATGAATCATTTTGTTCACCAGTTAAAATTATGCGCATTGGATATACAATATTCTTGGGATGAGGTATTCCTTAGTTAAGGAATAGACTCAGTTCATTGGTGATTGTATCCCAGAGAGCTCAATTGGATAACGAATCATAATGAGTCCAAGAATAATAACTGAATTGATATTCAGTAGGACTTTGGGTATCTAGATTTGATTCTAGATTGTACTTTAAACTTTTTGTAGTTGAAGATGATTGTCATTTTGGTATGCATTCAGTCTTTGATTACCATAGTTTATAGAACTTGAAATCTTACACTTCAGTCAAAGAATCATGTTTTGAAAGTATTCCTAAATCCAATATTTTCTTAATGGAAAGATTTTGGAATGACTTACTTTTCCTAAGTTATGTTGGACATATACTCCAGTATCCTGTAAATGATTAAGTGTGATTTTGGATTCTAGGGAATTATGATTGACGAATCATATGAATCTAAATATTTATGGTTGACGAATCATAAATAGATACTTAATTATTGTCAGAAGGATTATATGGAATAATGAAGATTCTTAAGTGTGATGATTAATTCTTAACCTATTAATTGAGTAAGAGTTTGAATCAGTGTTTTGAATCTTTTTGCTCCAGTATTTAATTGAGAACCTATAGATCTCACAGACATTCTCACAAGTACTTTATTTATGGAGGATTTAATATATTTTAAATACTATGATAGAAGCTCTGATATAAGAATGGAATGCTCTGATACCATGTCGTAAAGAGGTGTGTAGAAGATAGGTTGAAATTCGAAAAGAAACGAATGAAAAATATTCGAGTGTCTAGAAAGAAAACTTTTCGTACACAGAATCTTCCTCTTTCCCTATGCATGACTACACCTATCAATTTCAAACAAAACAATAGTCATATAAATCACATTTGATCTTATAGTAACTAACTTTGAAATCATCAATACTACAGTGATTACATAGCCAAACAATAATGCATTGAATTATCAGACAAATAATTTGCGCGAAACACTAGACAAATAATTTGTCACAAATCACAAGACAAATAATTAGTCGCGAAGAACTACAGAAACGCATACATTCTGAGACAAAGCTGAACGCAATAAAAGATAGTATTGATTCAGTATAAAAACAAAACAGAAGTAAATGAGTACAATAAGTTGCGGATCGAAGCCGCGTAATCTATGCTATCTCTGAGCGGCTAAAATGAAAGTCTGAATTAAACGCAATGTTGATAAGCAGTAGCACAATAGCAATCTCTAAACAACTCTAAGAAGTGAGCTAGAATGCTCAGGAGTGTTCAAGCTCGCAGGCTTGAGAGAGAAAGAGCTAACTATTCAAATGCTTTTTCATTAACTTGAAAATTGTATGAATATGAACAGCTATTTATACTAAAAAATTAGGTCTCAAATGCGATCGCCAGTTGGCTGGTGTCCACTGGCATACATCCAGTTCCTTCTCAGTGATTGTTGATAAGCGGTGGAAATTGGACGTAAACAGTCTGTCTGCATAAATGAACCAAAACTATCACTCTGTAGAAATGAACTAAAACTGCCACAGACGAAGGTGTAGCAAAAAGACGAAAGTGTCGGCATTTTGCGAAAAACCCAACAGTGTCTTAAAATCTTATTTAAGATTGCCCCACACTTTGCCATAGTCATTTCCTTAACATTTGAAGCTCTTTGGAAAAAGCAAAAAATACGACTCTGCATTTTTACTTGCAAATCCTGACAGGCAAAAAATGCAAAAAAGACGACACTGCATTTTTCCACGAGATTCCTGACAGGCGAAAAATGCAACACTGTTGTCAACTCCGTGTATTTATGCATACTATATAAAAACACTTGTAAAACTGCAAACTGTGTAAAAATACGGGAAAATCCGCAAAACTGGATAAACAATGGATGAAGATTAAAATCGATTAGTCGATTAGTAAGAAGGAGAATAATCCAACACTCCTCTTTAATCTGAATCCTTGAATGTGTTGACCTTCAAACTTAGTTCTACACAGAATCTTCTGTGTGCTTCCAAACTTAATGCTTTGGTAAAAATATTTGTTGTCATATCTTGCGTTCTACAGTACTGCAATCTGACTTCTTCGTTGAGAACTTTGCTTCTAACGAAATGATACTTCAGTTCAATGTGCTTAGTCATAGAATGAAATCTAGAGTTGTTTGATAAAGCAATGGCACTTTGATTATCACAAAATAATGTCGTCAGAGCATATTGATTCAGACCGATATCTAAGAGTAAGTTCCTCAACCCAATTGCTTCCTTTGTAGCTTGAGAGGTTGCAATATACTTTGATTTAGTGGAAGATAGAGCTATTGAAGATTGCTTGTGACTATTCCAAGAAATTGGACCATTGTTGAGGAAGAATGTAAATCCAGAAGTGGATTTATTAGTGTCTACATCTCCTGCCCAACTTGCGTCTATGTAACCACTGAGAAAATTGAGTTTGTCGTTGCCGACTGCTCCATAACGAATGCAAAAGTCCATAGAAGCTTGAAGATATCTCATGACTCTGATAAGAGCCTTCCAATGTGTTACACCAGGATTAGCCATAAACTGACTGAGAGAGCTAACTGCAAAAGCTATGTCTGGCTTGGTACAAATCATGGTGTACATAAGAGATCCTATAATAGAATGGTAAGGATACTCATGCATCTACTACTTCTCATGAATTGTTTGGGGACACTGGTCCTTTGACAATTTGAGACCTGGTTCCATTGGTGAGAGAGCTAACTTGCAATTCATCAAATTATATCTGACTAACATGTTGTAGATGTACCTCTGTTGTATAATGTAAACCAACTTATGTTTTCTATCTCTGTGGATTTGTATACCAAGGCAGAAATGAGCTTCACCCAGATTAGTCATGTCGAATTTGGAAGATAGCATTGTCTTGGCCTCTTTTATCAGATCGGTATTGTTGCTGAAAAGCAATGTATCATCCACGTATAAAGTGATAATGATAAAAGACTGTTGCACTGCTTTGAAGTAAACGTTTGAATCTGAAGAGCTAGGTGTGTAGCCGTGATCAATAAGAAAAGTATTGATCCTTTGAAACCATGCTCGAGCAGATTGCTTCAAGTCATAAAATGCCTTAACGTATTCTCCCCTGTTATCTGACCTCAGTGCTTTGATTTGTTTGCCAGTTTGATTTTTAGCATGCTCTTTGAATTGTCTGAATTTGACGAAAGCCTCTGATTTTTGTTTAATGAAATAAACAACTGTTCTTCTGGAGAATTCGTCAATAAAGGTAATGAAATACTTTGCATCTAACAATGAAGGAGTTTGCATAGGTCCACATATATCTGTGTGAACATCATCTAATAGATCTTTTGTTGCATGCCTATGGTTTAATCTAAAATGAATCCTAGCCTGCTTTCCAAAGATGCAGCTATGACAGACAGAGGGATCAACCTTACCAGAAGGATAGTCAAGATCAAGAATCATGGATTGTCTGGACATGTTTCAAACAGGTGCATAATTCAAGTGTCCTAAGCGATGATGCCATAGTAATGCTTTATTGACTAGAACGAAGATTTTCAAGACTTGACTAGACTCAAAATAACAATGTGCCAATCTATATAAGTAATCATGCCTCTTGCCGAGTGCAAGGATCTTATTACTCCTATCAATAATTTTGCATTGATCAGATTCAAATTCTACCTTATGACCTAAATCTGTAATTCTACTTACTGATAATAGATTTGTAGAGAGTTTAGGAATATATAAGACCTTTGATAGTAATTTGAATTGATCATGCTGAAATCGCAATCTTACAGTACCTTCACCTTCGCTCATACGGACAAAGCAATTTTAAGACAGTTCTTTAGATCAACTTTACAGATACACAACAAACGACTGTAATGAACGAAAGTATTGTCTGACCACAGAATGATTGAAGTTTTGTGTACGAGATTGCTAGTAGACTCGAAATCACTCAAACTCAACAGTGCGAAGAAAAGAAATTAGGAAGAATAACCTTCGTCGCTCTATTCATTTCTCCAATCTTAAACATACAATAACTCTCTCTCTCTCTCTCTCTCTCTCTCTCTCTCTCTCTCTCTCTCTCTCTCTCTCTCTCTCTCTCTCTCTCTCTCTCTCTCTCTCTCTCTCTCTCTCTCTCTCTCTCTCTCTCTCTCTCTCTCTCTCTCTCTCTCTCTCTCTCTCTCTCTCTCGATAATGTGAGAATGAAGAGTGTCTAGTTTTATAACCTACAGAGCAAACAAACACATCTCTAGGAATTCCTGGTGCGTCGCTCCATTTACAAATTTTAATTATCATATAAGTTACAAGTACAAATAAATTGTACAATTGATGATTCATTGTGACAATTCAAATTCAGTCGCTTCATATCCAAGTGTTGTTTCATTTCAGGAGGTCATGACTTTAAGTAAAAGGTAGGTCCTCAACAATTATACTCAAAAAAAGGTTTAGGCCTCTTCAAAATATATAGTTGTCCAGCGCATATTCTCATTCCTAAGTATAAATTGCCATTTTTGATTAAGTATACAAATATGTGGTATCATAGAAAACCATCCATTGTCTCCTTACTCACATGAGAGGATGGGCAAGGATCTTGGTAAGTTGAGCGAAGGTTGTATCTAGACACAGACATATTTGTTGTTAGCCGATTTTTTGACATGCAAAATCAGGTTGATGTTGATAGTAATCTTGGCAATTATGTAAAAATCAACATGTAAAACCTTAATGACAAAATCGGCATAAAATTGCCTATAGTAGGGTCCCAGCCCACCCAAAATGAGGCGAAAGAAAATTTTGAGGCCTTAGAAATGGCCCATAAAATATTTTACGGCCTTAGAATTGGCCCAGTTACGCGAATTGTACTAGTCGGCACTACCACACAAATTTCTATGTATTGAATTTTTATTTTGTTCACTCAGTGTGTTTTCAAGAAACCGGTCCATCAAAGTCCTAAAAATCGTGACAAATGCACTCCAAATGAGAAAACCGGCAAAGGCGAAAATTTTTCAACAGAGGAACCGGCAAATTATGGGACAATGTCAAGAAAAGGAAAATAAACGATAGCGGTTTTATGTGAAAATCCCGAGAATCCACATGAGTCAAGTTATCAATGTAGTAACCAAGAAAAACAGTGCGACGGGTAACACGCAACCTAGAAAATGAACATGAGAGGCCAAAATACCACATGGGAAATACCCCCTACCTAAAATAATAGGGGTTGACTACAAGTCATCAAGGAAGTACTAAGTGGGGCTTACCATTCAAGGAAGAAAAAGGAGTACGCCCACCTTACTATAATTAAAAAAAAATTGTACACTTTGGGGGAGGGGAGTGGACTCAATCATGGGGTGTACCCGTGTACCTCTTTGACCAAAGGCATCTTTTCCAAGAACAGCAAGTGCCGGTGAAAGGCCATATCACCCAATGCTATTGTACCCAACCTCAACCACCGAGCACACTTGCTTGGAGCATCATCTAACTTGTATGGTCAATCTACTCCTTGGAGCAGCCATAAATTGATTGGAGGATGGGGTGGAGGCCAAGTCAAGAAGAAGAGAGAGGAATGAGGCTTCACACCAGCAACATACGACTACCAGTCATGCAATCAAGCATACACTAGTGAGAGCCCAATAGGTATACTTATACCCTCCAAGGCCCATGCACCACTAGTAGTGCACTGTGACACCTCACTGGACACCTCTGCAGCCTATCTGGGCCACATCATCCAGTTCCTCAATGACTCACTAATAGACCCATACAAATCCACCATCATCAGTTCATGCCTACAACAATTAATTATGACCCTATACACATAAGGGCCCCAAATACCTTATAGTCACAATTAACCTACGGGTTGTTGGTCTACTGATCTCTAGTGTGGACACGTTACCTAGGACCAATCGTGGGCATGACATTCTTCCCCCCTTATTCAAGTTCTATCCTCATAACTTAAAACTAGGGAAGGTTTTTCTTAAGCTTTCTTCATGTTCCCAAGAATCATCATCGTCTGTGTGACTCTTCCATCGAACCAGATGCTTGGTAATTATACGATTTCTCAATCGTTTAGTTTTTGTATCCAAGATCCTTCAGGGTTCAAGTCGAGACACACCCGATAATTTATCGAACAGGTCCAATTGATCTCCAGAACCAAGATGCTTTCTTTCACGTCGGCTTACGTGAAATACCGGATGCACTTGAGATCCTTTCGGGAGTTCCAATTGGTAAGCTAAGGATTTGATCTTTTACAAGACCTAATATGGTCCTCTGTATTTAGGGGACAATTTGTAATGCTTGTCGGTACACATTACACTAGAATCCATCAAAATTCTTAATTATACCCATTCCCCCACTTGAGAGTCTCGCGGTGATCTTTTCATATTTGCTTAATGTCGGTCCTTATCTTGGGCACATTGGACATTTTCATGAGCAATCCGTAGCATTTCCTGCATATCATATAGGAAACCTGCTACCTTTTGAAATCTGATCACACGAGTCTCTACCCAAATGAGTGATATAGGTTCAAAACTTTACATAAGCATGCACGAGCTATAACCAGTAGCCAAATTCTTACTATAACTTAATCTCCATCAAAGATAACTTCCTCTCCGAGGAGATTGCAATCAAAATGCAGATATCGTCTGATCTTTTGATCAACAGGTAATTCTTCTCTTAAATGATCAAGTATAACTAGAATTTGAACTATGATTCGTCAATCATAATTCATCATATTCTTGTCCTATACTCAATAAAAGAATGTGATAACCTAATATATGCAACTACCAATGATTAGAAGAACTTTAAGCTCAGAGTCATCTCTAGTTTAGCAAATATGGCCGATCAAAAGCGACCAGTGAACTTCGAATCGTGATATTCATAATATCACTTGGTAATCCATAAAGCCTAAACAGATACTTTATAACTACTTGGCCTTTACCCAAATAAACATAGTCGATTTGGTAAGATGATCAGTCATACCAAAATTCCACTATCTTGTTTATTCATCCGAGGTAATCTTACCATGAAGACAATCCTCTCAAGTATTATCCTAGGGTCCGAGTTATGATTCACCAATCCCAACTCTCTATATTCTCAAGACCATACCATAATATAAGAGTGCATCACAATTCTTAGAAAACACATGAGTTGTTCCAAAAAGTCCTTTCCAACAGGAAAGTTTCAGACTTTTCCAACTCACTTATGGTGCCTATCGAAGGATTGTAATCCAAAAAACGCCCTTACTTTAGCCATGACACAAAGTGTCATTCAAAAGTTAGGGTAGTATGTCTAGAATTTACTCTTAAGTTCTAATCTACAATAACTTAAGATTTACCGGAACTTCATTACGTGAAGTTCTAACTTTTGGCAACCAACAACTATCCAACTTTCTTGAGTCTTCCAGGATAGCATTCTATACTTTCCAATCAAGAAAGGAAAAGGCCAAAAGTTCCCATGTATTCTATGCACAAAACCCTTTAAATGAATCAAAACTTAACCCATAAAGGTTGCGACTTATAAGCAGCACATTTCAACAACAATATTTATAAGTAGGATCATATTGTTGAATTCAACAACCAACTCATAAGTAGCACTCTTGACTCGGTTAGCTGTATCAGATTTAGAAAATATTTAAATGTGTAGGTGTGGTACCAAAACACCACATTTAATCTGATTCTAAATCTATTCTAGGTCAATAAGCAATTCTCAAGGAGAAATTACTATAACCTAGCAAGAAATTGTCTCTACACAACTTTCATCAATATGCCTATGTATTAATGACTAGTTTATGCATGCAAATAACTTAGTCCAAGGAATCCTTTGTAGATCCACATGATTAAAAATTTGTACAAAAGGTTCTATGATCCCACAGAGATTCACTACATAGCATATCTCTACAAATATCTCCTGCTTTGTACACAATACTTTTCTAACTGAGAATCCTCTAACTTGGTTATTCTCTAAGAGAAATATTTCTCAACGAGTGACATTTCACATCCAATCGGAGATAAAAAGAATACATTGTTAGCATGCATTTCCTTCCTTGCATCAATCCACAGATCTCAGTCCTCACTAAGATCAAGTTAATTACCACCAACAAGAAACAAGTTTCAATAAACCACCATCTTGCAGTAGAATTCCCTAGTTCTGACACAAATCAATCGAACTTGTAATCAACAACTCTTCTACTACAAGAGTTTCTTCTAATTTCCTCCACTTACATTTTCAAACCAGATATCCACTATAGTCCTTAAAGGATTTCTGTAATATCTAAATATCCTATCGTTTCTGATTTTTGAAAACAGCTCCATCATTTATTCATATAACAGATTCCTCCTGGAATCTATGATAGATGTTTCTCCTTGATAATTCTCTTTTCTTCTCCCCCTTTTAACAAGAAACACCACGAGAAAAAACATGAAGTAATCTGTAAATCAGAAAAAGGACTTTTTGAAGATTTAAGTAATGAAAACAATTCAGAAAATGCTTCGATTAACCATTTCTATGAGATCGTCCAAGGTCAACGGGTAATAAAAATTACCTTGCAAGGAATTACAAGAAAACGGGTTAATTAATGTTTTAAGAAATTCACCAATATATCTTTTAAAAAGAAATAGTTTGTCGGGTTTCGGTTTTGTAAATTTGAGATACCAAAAGGGGTCATGACCAATATCTCAAATTTCCGACAAAACACCCGTTTTATGACCCATAGTATTTGGCATCAAGTAGATTTACAACCTTACTATGGTCAATTGATCCAGTTAGTTTCAAATCTTCAATTTGGAATCGCCTGCGTCCCATACCACAGGTGCTTCCTCCATGAAAGCCCTCCACTTCCTGATCAAAGTGTCACAAAAAATAATTACAAGTATAATTAGTTCTCGAGAATTATTTACAGATTTCAACTTCATAAAACACTTTCCAATTCATATTTTCTTTTGCTCCTTTTCATAATCTCTACAGTCACTAAAAGGATAGTAGGTTTTGTCCTAACATGCCTTGAGTGACAAATTTAGAAATGGGAAAGAATGAGTCTGCTTTTTCTTGTTCTTATATCATACTATGTTGGTATGCCCCAGCTTCAAGCACATCAAGAAGACAACTTTAGTCGTTTCATTTTAGTCTTTCCATCTTAGGATTTTGGGTCGTTTGGTCGTGCCCGTTTTTAGAAAAATAAAAATAAAAATGACACCTTGGTCAAAAAAATCCAAGAATTCTCGCTTGCCCATTGCAGTTAATAAGCGAATATGCATTTTGTCAAATGTGAAAAAAAAAAAACCTTATGGAATTCCTCCAGGAATTTAGGCCAGTCACCAAGAATCCTATTCTAAGCATGCCATTCACAAGCAACACAAGGAAAACGGATGGTGGACAATCCAACCCAACCAAACCTAGATCGAACAGATCTAGCCCCCAAGCTATGGATCAATCACAAAGAGGAATGAGGCTTCACACCAGCAGCATATAGGTACCAGTCATGCAATTAAGCATACACTAGTGAGAGCCCAATAGGTATACTTATATCCTCCAAGGCCCATGCACCACTAGTAGTGCACTGTGACACCTCACTGGACACCTCTACAGCCTATCTAGGCCACATCATCCAGTTCCTCAATGACTCACTGATAGACCCATACAAATCCATCATCATGAGTTTAGGCCTATAACCATTAAGTATGACCCTATACAAATAAGGGCCCCAAATCCCTTATAGTCACAATTAATTTATGTGTTGTTGGTCTATTGATCTCTAGCATGGACACGCTACTCGAGACTAGTCATGGGCATGACAGATGGGCCTGTCACATGCAATGAATTTTCAAATTTCTACAAGACATGGCATAGAATACAAAAAAATTTACAACAAGCTGCTCACCACAATTGAATGAATTGGTTCAGCGAAATTTACAACAAGCTGCTCACCACAATTGGTTGAGAGAAACAATCAAACTTTCATAGAGTGTGGAAAGTGCATAGCCCATGCTTCACTCCCTAAACATTTTTGGGCAGAAGCAATGGCTTCAACAATCTATTTACAAAACATATACATTACCAAAGCTTTGGGAAATAAAACCTCTGATAAAATTTGGATAGGCTCCCTCTATATTTGATGCATTGCTTTTTCTCCAATTCCTATTGAGTTAAGAAATGAATTAGATGCTACAAACAGTAAATTGATTTTTGAGAATCCTCTTCTTTAACTCATCATCTACTGGTACACAAATTTTTTCATTCCAAAATAGTAACCCACCTCAGATAAAGAACTATTGCGCTATCTTCTTATCTTTCCTAGGAACCTGAGACTGTGAGTAAATCTCTATTCCATTCTCATTTTTTCCTGTCTCCACCATCTTCCATATGGGACCAAAATGAGAATCCGATTCACACCTCCCTCTCAGTGAAAGATATAGATCAGTGAAAAGTTGGATGAATGAAAGTTCATTTAGTTCACCAATCCGACTAAGCGCATCCGCAACTTGGTTAGAGCTGCCCTTGACATATCGGATCTCATGATCAAATTCCTGCATAAGCTTAGTCCAGCGAGCTTTACGACCTCTCAGATCATTCTGATTACAAAAGTACTTTAGATGCTGGTGATCTGTATACACTAAACCATCCATTAAGGTAAGCAAATTTCTTATAAGTAACCAATTACCTAATGAAAATGCTTGTGAGATCCATACAATCTCAAGTACGCACTGAAGTAAAGAGATTTAGAGTTCCACTAACAGATCTAAATCCTTGACTCTCCCAATTGATCAATAATTACTCATTCTTATGATTCGTCAATCATAATTTACAGGATTCCAAAACCATACTTAATCATTAAAAAATACTGGAGCATATGAACAACATACAACTCAGAAAATATAAGAATCATTTTGAAATCTTTTCGACAAAGAAAATCATTGGATTCCAAGAATATTCTTTCAAACCAGTTATAAATTATGAGTTCCAAATTCTACAATCAACCAAGTAATTAAAGACCATTACAACATTCGTCTTTAACAACATAAAAACTTTATAAAATCTCCTAGAACAACATCTAGAGACTACGAAGTTCTGCTGAATTCCAAAAATTCAGTTTACCATTCTTGGAACCATTAGGATCCGGTATCCAATTGAGCTCACAGAGATACTATCACTAATGAATCAAGTCTAAAATACTCATCCAAGAATTTCGTATATCCTACGCACACAATTTCATGATGAATCCAAATGACTCATAGATTCTGTGTCTTACAAGCAATACACACAAAACAAACAGTTTCTGATAAATTCGCTTCACACTGTCCGTTTTACCAATTAACTTTCACAGGAGTAAATCAACTACTCAAGCTAATTGCCCATGATTTAGAAATCTTGAATGTGTAGGTGTAGCTCTTCATTGTACACGTACAACCCCACATTTAGATCCATATCCAAATCAGCTTAAGTGAGCTTATAGATCTATCGGAACAAATCTGTTAACTCTACAAGTAATTGTCTAATACAATACTTGAACCAATGGCTATGTTTAGAACTAGGTTAAGTGCACCAGATAACCTTAGTAACCAGGAATACATAGTAGATCCAAACAATATCAATCATGCACATATGAGGATAATCTCACTATGACCAAGTACATAAACACATATGTCCTTATCAGGTAGATTCCTTCAAAATCCACTTATATTACTCACATATTTCATTGAGAATCTTGTAACTCCGCTAGTAAAGAAAACTCTATTTCATATGAGTAAATAACATATCTGGGAAATCTCTAAAGTGAATAATTCCACATCACAAGTTTTTCAACCATCCTACTTTTACCAACAAAATTTCTTCAACCAATCAGCCCTTAAGATCTTAGTGTACAAACCAAGATTAGGCTGACTCATACAGATATCTTTGGACATAAGGTTTAGATTTTCAATCAATGGAATCTTAAATTAATCTTTACCACCACTATCCATAATCATGAATATCTAATAGCTCAAATCTCAATCCTCTAGTTCCAGATTATTCAAAACAATCACTAGAGATTTCTTCTATTCCTACTTGGATAGTTCCACTATTGCACAAATACTGGATTCCACAACAGAAATCTATGCAGTTGGTTGATCCCATGAAAGTCTTATTCCTATCATTTTCTTCTTTACCTCTTAAAAAAAATTCCATAATTTCGATTAAAAAGTTCTCAGGAGACAACGTATAAGATATCGAAGATTTGAAAAAAAAAAAATAGTAATGAGTATCCAATACTATTACAACCAAACTTTTTCTTCAAAATCATAAAAAAATTTATCGCGAGTGATAGAAACATTACTCTCAATAATCAACTATCAAATAGAGATAATCATTTGGGCTCAGGAAGTCTAAATTCCACTAAATTAGTTGAAAACATCAATTGATTTTGAGCTATATTAATGATTATCTAACCATCCTATATCCAAACACAGAATCCAATTTTCAAAAAGATCTTTAATCGTATTATCCGATAATCCAGAGATCTTAAAACCTCCATCTGGATTTTGAATACCAAATATGCACATATCTATTCCACCAAGTATTGGAGTACCCCCATATTTGTTTCTAATGGACCACAATAATTCATTGACAAAATTGTGATTTAACAAGAATCTGTACACGGTTTTACCATCACATATAACAACCCATCTGGTTGGTACTATCATTCCCAAATTCCTACCATCTGAGAGTTTCAACTCTTAGGAATTAGGCTCTTTACATTACAAATGTGAACCAATTGTCATTCTCATTTCATGTCACAATTTCCAATAACAAATATGATCAAATCATGGTCCTATATATTTGATATAAATTCAACACAACCACATTTACCTCCTTAGGTGTCTCATTTTCTTCTTCCCTTGGTCACCCGAAAAATTTCATCAACGAAGGCACCAAAACTCCTTTGACACTCAAGTAAATGCTAGGTTACTACCCTTTTGACTACACTATCATATTCTCCAAGCAATTCAAGGCATCTATAGAAAATCAGACCCAGAGAACAATCAAAGCTATACGTTCTGATGGAGGGGCAGAATACATCTCCACCGAGTTCAAGGAATTCTGCAAGGCTTGTGGAAGACATCAACGATTCACCACTAGCTACTTTCCTTAGTCCAATGGAGTAGCAGAGAAGAAAAATCGAACACTTATTGAGAGTGCCAAGGGCATGACGGCCCATGCTTCTCTTCCAAAGAGATTTTGGACAGAAGTTGTTACTACAGTTGTCTACCTACAAAATCGATCCATCACTACATCTTTGAAGATCTGAGAAATAAACTAGATAAAAAAAAACAAAAAATCAATTTTCATTGGCTATTCCCCAGATCACAAGGCATACAAACTCTACAACCTAGAAAATCAGAAGACTTTCACGAGCAAGGATGAAGTTGCCCGAACCTAATGGAAAAATCCATAAAATTTGGATCCGGGTTTTTTTTTTTTTTAAATTCGATATTATTATCAAATATAGAGCTACCTCCAAATATTATGACCTATATTCCATTTATTCACTTTAACAAGTATTTCAAAAACTTTAGCTTGCCCAATCCTAAAGATCAAAATCATTTAGGATAAGCCTATTGGTGCAACACCGAAGTCAAAAAGGAAGAACCAAAAACACCATTTAACTTGATTTACTGGGAGTACCACTCCAGAGTTAAGTGGCTAAATAGCATAGTACCAAGAAATTGAATTTCTTACAGGTACATGTCTGAGAACCATACCACTACCATCATTTTGTCAAGATCGGTTTAAAAAAATTTCAGACCAATCATTACATGTTGACACAAAAACAACGGCACAAAAGTTCCACAAAAATTGGCTTACTAATAACTATCGATGTAACACACCAAAGTTAAAAAGCCTAAAACATGCATACTACCCATGGAGAAGAAAAAACCAAATTCCTCCTACCAAACTCGGGAAGCAACATCCAAGGTTATAGCATTGATAACCGAGCACCAAGAAACCGAAATTCCTCTTTCAGGGTGCTAATAACTTAAATTTTCCAAAACTTTAAAGTGTAAAAATTACAGCAAATAAGGATCCTAAAACACTTGAAATGATGAGGGAAACAATAGATTATGATTTCATAAGATTAGCACAAGTTGAACCATCAAAATCCATCAAAAATCTATGCTTGAACCTCACTAAATGGCCCAAATCCTTGAAGAAGGCTTCACACGTGTGAAAGTACGGCCTCCCACAGTCTGAGTACTGTACACCAGACCTACATTCAATCCTATAATCATTAGTAATCACAAGTACTCAAACAATTATGAACATAGAGAGCAATTGCACCATTATGAGAGAAAAAACATGAAATTGCTTGATTGATTTTGGTGAGATATCATCACCTATATATACATGATCCATCACGGTTTTGGGCAGGTATGAGTAGCCCTAAACCTATCCCTAATGCTAATTTTGGTGGATCTTTCATCCCTACCAAGTTAGGGTTGGAATCTTGGAGATCCCTCAACAATGCAAAAATTACCAAAAATAGCTCCTATTTTTTCTCCCTTGTATCTAAGCATAATTTGGACTCATTCCAAAGGTTCTAACACTTAGGTCTACTTGAGAACATCCTTATGAATGGAATCCTATGCTATTTGGCACGTGTGACAAGCCACATCATGACCATCTAACTATTTACAAGTCATATGACCAAAACTAGTCAAGCTAGAATTGTGAATTTTTAACACTCCTCCTCACTATCTAGCTTGGTTCAATCATTGCTTTACTAATCACTCCAAGTGATGATCTGAACTTCATAAAAGGTGTCTTTTGAAGTGGTTTAGTAAGTAGATCAGCTACACATTCATTGCTTGGAACATGCTCCAAAGCAATCTCCTTGGCTTGCACCATTTCTCTCACAAAGTGATGGCATATCTCAATGTGCTTAGATCTTGCATGGAAGATTGGGTTAGATGCAAGGTGTTGGGCTGATATATTGTCATTGTAGATGATTGGTGCCTCATTTGAATCCATGATCTTTAGTTCCACCAATAATCTCTTGATCCAAAGTACCTCCTTTGTAGTGGTTGTCAAAGCTTTGTACTCGGCCTCAGTTGAAGATAGAGATATAGTTTCTTGCTTTTTTGAAAGCCATGAAACCACACCTTCTCCTATGAAAGTTGAATAGGCACTTGTTGATTTCCTATCCCTCTTGTCCCCTGCAAAATCTGAATCACTAAATGCATGAAGGTTAATCACATCTCCTCTATATAGAATCCCAAAATCCAATGTACCCGAGATGTATCTTAGAATCCTCTTAGCCTTTTTCCAATGGATATTCAATGGCTTTTGCATGGATTGGCTCAACCTACATACACTAAAGCTAAGATCTGGTCTAGCTATAGTGATCCACATTAAGGAACCTATAAGTTGCCTAAACAAAGTGATGTCCATGAAGGATCTTTCATCATCTTCATTTGGCACTTTTACATCTTGCTCCATTGGTGTGTCAACACTTTTGCATACTTCCATCTTAAACTTCTTCAAAAGACTTTGAGCATAGTTTACTTGACTTATAAAGATAAAATCAGACCCTCTAAGTACTTCTATGCCTAAGATGAAGTGAAGACACCCTAGATCTACCATCTTGAACTCTAAGGATAGATCTATCTTGATTTTTTCAATACCATCAATACTATTTTCACTAATGATGATGTCATCTACATAAATGAGTAAAAGTACAATACCAACATCATCAAACTTAATGTAAAGAGTGGGATCATATTCACTTTGAACAAAAGAAAGTGAAATAAGATAGCAATGTAGTCTTGAATTCCAAGATCTCGAGGCTTGCTTCAAGCCATAGATGCTTCTTTGGAGATGGCATACTTTGTTCTCCATTCCATGCTTGATGAACCCTTGTGGCTGCTCCATATAGATATCCTCTTCCAAAAAACCATTCAAGAAAGCATTAGAGACATTCATTTGACATAGGATCCATCCAAAATGTGATGCAAGTGCAATGATTAGTCTTATTGTGACCATCTTGGCCACGGGTGCAAAAGTTTCCTCATAGTCTATCCCTCTCTCTTGAGCATAACCTTTTGCAACTAATCTTGCTTTATGTTTGTTAACACTCCCATTTGCATTCAACTTAAGCTTGAAGACCCACTTTCATCCTATTACATTCCTTTGAGGTCTCTCAACAAGCAACCAAGTTTCATTCTCAATCAAGGCATCATACTCATCCAACATAGCTTTATACCATTCTTTGGAGTTCAATGCATCTTCAACATTAGACGGTTCTTCAAAACTAGATAAAGCATAAGAAGTGGATGAGATACCCTCAACTTGCTGTCCTTTTCCTTGATATGTGAGCCTTGATGGCTCCACTTTTGCCCTTGAAGATCTCCTTGGTGTGATAGGTGGGTTTGGTGCTTGCTCCTCCATGAGCTCCTCCTCAAAACCAAGATCTTGCTCCTCGGCCATCTTCTTCTTGATTGTTGGAGCACTTGAGCCTTCTTCAAGCATATGCATATGATGTTCATCAAAGATGACATTCCTTGAAACAACAAATTTGTTCAAGGATGGGAGATAGACTTTGTAGCCCTTGCTTGAGCTTGCATATCCAAGCATGATCCCTCTTGTGGAAGATGGATCCTCCTTGGTTCTTGTTTCCAATGGCACATGCACATAACATATACACCCAAAAACTTTCAAGTGATTAAGATTGGGTTTCTTTCCATACAACATCTCATAAGGAGTTTTGCCTTCAATTGCTTTGCAAGACACCCTATTCATCAAGTAATTTGCACATACAAGAGACTCACCCCAAAAGGATTTGGGCAAACAAGCATCTAATCTTAAAGCCTTAGAACATTCACATAATGTTCTATTCCTTCTTTCAGCAACTCCATTTTGTTGAGGAGTGTAAGGACAAGAAGTCTCTTTCTTGATCCCTTCCTCCTCACAAAAGGCCTTGAACTCATTGGAGATGAATTTTCCACCATTGTCACTTCTAAGAATCTTGATGCTATGATTATGATGCTTTTCCACAAACAACTTGAACTTTACAAAAGTATCAAATACTTGAGACTTGAAGAAAATTAAGAACACCCAACAATATCTTGAGTAGTCATCAATGAAGGTTAAAAACATGGATGAACCTCCATTAGATTTGGTGCTAGCAATGTGCACATCCGAGTGTATGAGTTCAAGAGGATGAGATGACTTTGTGATGGAGTTAGGAAACACCTTCTTATGTGCCTTGGATAAGGCACAAGCTTCACAAACCTTGTCTTCCTTCCCAATAAACCTTGGTAGGCCTAAAGCATACTCCTCCTTGATCATAGCCTCCATGGAACCCGAGTTGACATGTCCAAGTCTTTTGTGCCATAAAGTAAAGGTAGATATCTTGCTCTTCTCGGCCAACATGACAACATTAGTATCCACAAATGCATCCAACTTATAAAGTTTGCCAAGTCTAGTGCCCTTAGCCACTATCTTACCCTTCTTCTTGATGAAACATTCATTTGAAGCAAAGTCAACATTGAAACCATTGTCTACCATTTGGCCAACACTTAGTAGATTCTTTGTTATTGTAGGAATGTACAAAACACCTTCTATGTTGATCTTTTTGGAAGATCCTAAGCAAAGGGGAATGCTACCAACTCCTTCAATCTTACAAGCTTCATCATTTGCTGTATAGATAGACTTTATAGGTCCATCATAAGATAAGAGAGAAGAGAAAAACTCCCTTTTACTAGTCATGTGTGAACTAGCACCCGAGTCAATCCACCAAGGATCTTCTCCTTTGAAGCTTGTTGAAGAAAATATGGACATCATGAGAGAGTCCTCATGTGAACTCTCCTCCTCCTCCTCTTTGCTCATGTTGGCTTGGCTTTGATCTTGCTTCCTCTTGAAGCATTCCGAGGCATAATGCCCCATCTTGCTACAATAGTAGCACTTCACCTTTGATTTGTCCTTCTTGACTTTGGTGGTTGATGGAGATGCCTTTGGGGGTCCTTCTTGATCCTCAAGCTTTGTAGACTTCTTGAATGTTGATCCTTTGCCTTTGGACTTGCCTTTGCCTTTGGTGAAGAGAGCTTGGTCATCTCCACCTTGGATGGAAAGCCTATCCATCCTCTCTTGCATTTGGCTCCTTCTTGATTCCTCGGCCATGAGTGTGCCTTGGAGTTCTTCAAGTATGGGTAGCTTACCCATAATTGCATATCCCTGAACCAAATTGTCAAATTCAAAGCTTAGTCCATTCAATATGAGTTGAACAAGCTCTTCATCCTTGATAGGGTCACCTATAAAGGCTAGCTCTTTGTTCAATTCCTTTACTCTTAGGACAAAAGTATGTGCACTCTCTCCTTTCTTTTGATAGCTTCTATAGATTTGATTCTTCAAAGCTAACATTCTAGTTTGGTTCTTGGATTCATAGACCTTTTGCAAAGTCTCCCAAGCATCTTGAGCTGAAGTGCAATCTCCTACCTCTCTTAAGAGTTCATTTGCACTATTCATTTTTATGCAATGTAGTGCAACATTGCACCTCTTGATGTATTTGGCTTTTTCTTGAGGATGAATAGGTTCACCCTCCTTACCATTTACAATTTCCATTAGATCTTGCATGATCATGATAGATTCCATTCTAACTTTCCATATGGAATAGTTAGTTTAGGTTTGTTGAGCCTTCCATTAGTATCCAAAAGATATGCATTTATAGATGCCATCTAGTCTCCTAATCAAGGACTTGACACAAATGAAGGTTACTTCTATTGATTTGATTGAAGGTCTACCTTATCCCACTTCTTAGGGACCTGAAAAGATCAGTAATAGACTTCCTATAAAGATCTAAGAATGATCTCTAACAAAATCAAATCATAGAATACTAGAAACAATGCACTTGCTTGATTGAAGTAGACAATACTAGTAGAATTGCCCCTCTTTCTATAAAGAACATTAAAGCTTCCAAATGATCCGATCAAGAGTGAATTTCAGCAACCTAATATACTTCCAAAATCACTTGTAAAAGATCTAACTGGAACTTAATGAGGATGCAACACAATCTACTATCCAATCACAAGCAAAAAATGATCAAAATTGATGAAAAATGGATCTAATTTGGTGCATAAGTCAAGCAATGGTTGGACTGAACCTAAATCACTTTAGGAGGTGTCTACTACACCTTAGAACAGCCTTGAAGAGTCCCCAAAACTCTGATCTTCCGTCTCCTTGAATGCTAGAAAGCCTCCTCTATGAAATCACCTCCAAAACTTGCTTAGAAATCAATGCTTGGAGCAAGCAAAACTTGCTATCTTGGTAATGTGAATTGAATTCAACTTTGCCTCTGGTTTTAGACACCTAAACACCTGCAAATGAAGTCACACAACACCAATCTTATGAATGGAATCCTATGCTATTTGGCACGTGTGACAAGCCACATCATGACCATCTAACTATTTACAAGTCATATGACCAAAACTAGTCAAGCTAGAATTGTGAATTTTTAACATAAAGTTACCAACATCAAGCACTTAAAAAACCTCGGTCAACCGGCATGCAACAAGCATTGATACAAATAGTCCCGCAATTTTACCAATTGTTGACACTCATCATGCACTGATTCAACTTAACAGGCAAACCCATGCATGCCAAAAGCATAGACCCCAAATACTACACATGCACACATTGCAAAAAAATCCTAAGGTTTGCATAAGGAAGAAAGGCCAGACGTTTTCTATAGTCATGCAATAGTCGCCAACAACATCGTGGGGAAGGAAGCCCAAAGCGAGAGAGAGAGAGAGAGAGAGAGAGAGAGAGAGAGAGAGAGAGAGAGAGAGAGAGAGAGAGAGAGAGAGAGAGAGAGAGAGAGAGAGAGAGAGAGAGAGAGAGAGAGAGAGAGAGAGAGAGAGAGAGAGAGAGAGAGAGATCTTATGCAAGCAAGAACTGCAGCATTGCGCTTCTACTCGGCCCTCTACAGTGCTTCACCAGCTCGCATTCAAGCTTACATTCTTTACAGAACCACCCATCAGTTTCACAGCCAACAATTTCAAATTTCCAGATCAACAGCCCTAAATCCATTATTTACAGCATTGCTGCCACTCGGGATCATAGATTGAGATCAATCTGCTTCCAGTTGCGCTCCAGCCCAAGATTCCACATGCTTCATTCACACAGCACATGTATGTACTGAAACTCTCATGGGAAAAGAGGTGAAGGTTGCACAATTAATTCTGCTGGAGATCTGTTTACCAGATGCACCATTCAACTTAAATCCACAACAAGAGAGCGCGCTCAACAGCTCAAGAAGCTCCGGAAGGAAGGAGAAGCTAGATTGCCTTAGTTGTTTTCTATTATGAGTAGATCCACTATCCACTAAAATACTAACTTCATGTCCATTAACAGTGCCTTTCAAACGAAATAAATCATTTGGCAAGAAAAAAAATTTGGAATATTTTTGGGACATGGCTTATAAAGGCCCCCCTTTCGAAGAATTTTTCTAAAATTGTAAATTCTTTGAATCAGTTATAGTGCAATCTGGTGAGCTAACGCTAATCAAATTTTTTGTAGTTAACCAAACAAACTTGTAACTTGTCGATTTCAACTATGTGTTTTAATGTAACTATGATTTTGAAGCTGATTATTATATGCTTTTTGCAGTAGTTGCAAGATGTTACATTGAAATATTATTGTAACACCACACTTGTACATGTTGTGATAAGAGTTGCTTCAACCACTACATTTTATAGACATATTAGAGCATTTTGAAGGTAACTCAAAGACATAACATACTTTTTTATTGAGATAACATACAATTATTATTACAATTTAAATCTAGAAATTATAATAATATTTGCAATAACATACACATTCACATGAAGATAAGACTTTTTTCAATAGCTACACTAAGTATTAAGGTGACAATTAAACTTAGAATAATTTGCTACCTACATCACAACTGCGTTTACAAACTTCGAAAGAACTTGCATTAGAGAAAATATGGGCCCAAAGAGGGCTCTATAAGAAATGCCATGTAGGAGAGAGAAAAATAACTATAAAGTAATTATAATATCATTTTCTATCTTCTTTACACATCTGCCCGCACTACTTTCCATGTAAATGAATGCACCTTAGTTTAGTTACATCAAACTTCACTGGTGCTTAACCATAGTTAGAATATAATTTTTAAAATGCTGAAATATTCCCTCCCAATAGTTGGAAACACTCAAAAATTTGAATTAGGAGTGACAATTCTGAAACAAAGCCTACGCCATCTCTATCTACAGGGTCAGAAACAAGTGTTTAGCGTCATCTCTATCTCCAGTAGAGTTGTTAGCACCATCTCTAGCTTTGTTATTGTCATTGTGTTGTTTATTACTATACTATTGTACTGATGACAAAGCTTTATCATCTTCATGTGGATCTGTCACCAGAATATACTCCGCTCAGGACAAGAGATTCAAAGCAACCCAAATTGTCAACTTCTGATATGGTCCGATATAGGGAAGAAAAGCTAAATCATGTAGATTTATTGTCATCAGGAACATTGTATCATATTGATCCGTGTTCATTGCAACATCCAGGTTTTCATTCGGTGAGTCAGTTAATAATCTATATGTGTCATGGTGAAAATGGCCTTTTGGGTTACTGTGAGAATTTGATGCTCTATGGGAATGCACATTCAATGCAAAGAATACATTATTTGGAAGAGGAATCAAGGAAAATATCAAAGGAGTGCAAAGAAAAGTCTAGAAAGATGAAAACTTGTTTGGATGAAAATGAGATGCCCAAGAAGGAAATCCAAAGGTTGAAATCTTCTTTGCATCATTATACAACTAGTAATGGTGAGATAAAAATTGCATTTCAATCCATGCGTATCTCATATTTGTCTCTTGTTAAAGATATGGATGTGCTCAACAGAAAGGTCCAAAGCAACAAGAGGAAAAGACTAGTAAACAAAGATATATGTGATCTATCATCCAGAGAAGGTCATAGAAAAAGATGAATCTGTGCATTCAAGTAAGTTATAGCTTATTTGGTATTGAATATTGCTTGAACTTTTTGATTCATTCATAATCACTAATTTTGTTATTTATTCATTTCAACTTTTTGTTGATTTGCTTATTATATACTGCTATGAATACTATGACTGTCCTAATTTCTACTGACATTTTCATGAACATTATGTTTGCAATGCAGATCAGCATTGGTTGTTGAAGACCATTTGGCCGATGAGATTTCAATTGGAAACTCACTAGGCTCTATCTTGGCTTCTAAATCTATGAAATCAATGTTAAATAATAACAAAATGAAAAAGATTAAGGCTTTAGTTATTGATAGCATTATGGATTAAGCTGGAAAAATATTAGACACTACATTGCTTCAGGGGGCGCTTTTCTAGCATCAGTAGAGAAGCATATGCAACAATGTTTAAGATGATAAAGGAGGCATTTGCACAGGTAAATATTAAAAAGTTTCCAATCCCACGACCGTTTCATCTTTTTTTTTTTTAAAAGGACATGTTAAACCAAGGTATGCGGACAATAGTTGGTAATCCATCTCATATCAATGAAGTGTATTGCTCGAAAGGAGAAAGTCTAGCTTATAACAATTTCAACAATTTATTTATTGACATTAATCAGTTATTAACATTCATCATAAATTTTTATGGTATTACAAATGAGAATGTCAATAACAAGTTGATAGTTGTTCTCAAGTTAGATGAGTCTGAAATTATAAAAGGACAAAAATAGAAAGAGTCAGTCTCACAATCATGAATGGAGCACTTTCAAATTCAGAAGACTCAGAAGACCTCAATTTCAGTGTTCAATCAGAAAATGATATCTGGTGGTTGGCAGCATTTCAGGTATAACAGTTCCTTTGTATAATACATAGGGATAATTATTTGAATATGGATTTCATTTGAGAAATCTTCTCTGTGTTAATATTATGAGGCTAATCACGTTTTTGTATTCTCTTATAGGTGATGAAAGAAGACCATGGCATTCTCTCATGGATATTTAATGAAACATCATATCCTACCACCATAAAAAAAATCACATAGAGGGAGTTTCACTCAATATTCCTGAAATTGGCACTTTCAATATTGAATGGCATTTAGCAGGAGATCTAAACACATTAAAATTTATGTTCAATGTATCTCATGGGGCTAACTCTAAACACCCTTGTTTGTACTGCATGAAAACAACAAAAGACATGGCAAGGAGTACAGGAATACCAAGAGATCGAGAAGATCCTAATTGGAAACCTGTACTACCAATTCCTCTACGAAATGTTCATATCTTTACATTGCATGCGGAGGTGCGTATTATAGAAAAAAATATATATCTTCACATTTTGCTTGCATGGAATTCCGAGCCAGAGGCCTCTACGAAGGAAGCTATTTCCAGATTAGAGGATGTGTTGTCCAAAGCAGACTTACATAAAGGCCACGTTAAAATAAAAAAAGATGACAAGCTATCAAGTAAAACAGGAACTATTCCATGCAAGCCGAGCATTGGAGGATCCAAAGCTTGAAGATTTTTATCAAATTATTTTGGCAAACAATCCAAGGTTCAATACACGGTTTGGAAAGAAATTATTGCAGCAACTCAAGATTTCAAAGAAGAAGGTTCTACTCGTATACACAAAGTAGAAGTTTGGAAAAAGTTAGACAACATGGTGAAATACTTGAGAAAAGATAAATTTCAAATACTGATGTACAAATGATACAGAAAACAACCAGTGAATTTGTGGATGCAGTTCAAAGTGCATGGGGTATTGATCATATAACACATTATATAGTAAGACTTTGATTTTACACTACGATAGACAAATATCTGCAATTAAATTAGATACTTTTGGTACTAATTTAGATTATATTTTTATGACATGCCGCACATATTACGACATCATTCGACATTCTTTGCAAGAAATAGTGGAAGCCTTAGCATATGGTCATCGCAAGGAATGGAAAAATCTCATTGGCAAGCAAGAGCGGCATTTCATAGAAGTACACAACATGGCGGGACTAGCACAAAAAAATAGAAATATACTGCAACTTTTCCAATGTTTTATAGAAGAATCCAAATTTGTCATTACACAAAATCGATGGATTATAAAAATTTTCAAAAAGCATGCAAATTTATACAAGCCAGTAGGCTATAGACACACAATAAAATTTTGTATATTAAATAAAAATATTTACAAAGTACAATTCAGTAGTATCTACTCTGCTTCTGATACTTTCTCCAATGAAAGTTGCAACTTAAAATCATGCAACAATTTTTTTCTTTCGTATGGATCCAACAGCTCATAGTTTTCATGCTTACTCAGATCAACGTAAGCAGCATAAAATACAAAATGAGATTATCTGAGCATGGAATTCACTGGTCCATATCCTAAAATTTTAACCGCAATAGTTTTCTTTACAAAAATTATTTTATGCACCTTATTGAAATTATGTCCTCCAAGAAAATGAGACAGTGTCTTGATTGACATAATCATAGTCTCACCATGTTGATGAAATTTTGAATGGGCAACACTTATCTCATTATTCTTGAAGAACTTCAGATAGTGCCCCAGTGCATGATCTCTTGAAAATTCTCCAGCAGAAGATCTCTGCCCTCCTTTGAAACTATTCATAAAAGATTGAGTGTTTATAGTTACGAGTGAAAATGAATTTGAAGTCTGAAAGTACATCATCTTGTAGGAACAATAGTTCCCGCCTGATATAGTTTAGACTCCAATCTTCTTCCATCTCAACACATGTCAAAACGACATCATTGTATATAATTTTAATATTTTTTTGTTTTGAATGTCCACTGGCGTCCAAGTCTTGATCGAGTGACACCCATTTACCTTTAATTTTTTTCCAGCTTTGATAATGGAAGCATAAGCTCAACGTTTGTTTTTCAATTTGATAACGGAAGCACATGGAAGACATTTTAATTCTGCATTCTATTTCTCCATCTGATCTTTTGTCCCAGCCTTTATCCATAAGTTCAGATAATAAACTATCTGATAAATTTTTGCATACAAACATTGTTGGGGTTTTGTGTACATTGACACTTGAAAAAAAATCCACAAATATATTTAAGAAAATAAACCAACTCAATCTGATTGTTTTTTATCTCGTGCTCATTTTTAAAGATTTTTTTACATCGTTATATATCTTGCAACCAAATGATTCTGAAACTGTAGCATCTGATGTAATTTATTCATCACTTTCAAAACTAGGTAATAGAATTGGTACTATTTGTCTAGATTTTTCTTTTGTATCAAAAATGTACATTGATTCATAAAAAAAAATCCCACTATCAGCTAGATCTTTTGTAGTTCTACCTCGATATTGCAGTTGTCCAATAGCAGTGTGAACTAACACACCTGCTAAAGATCCACTCGACTCCCATTCATTTATGTTGGATGTATATAAATCTGCAAGAGAAAAATGATCAGATTGGCAAGTTTACTATTAGATATTTATGAATGACAAAAATCTAAGTATCAAAAATATCAATGCTCACAGTTGATTTTTTTGTGATCCTGACGATTGAATCCTTGCACATATATCTCTGAATGCATATGTACATGTTGGACTAGAATTTCAGAAATAGATTTTCCTCCTGATGATTTTTTGAAATCCAAAATTTTGGCCTTCCAATAAGATCGAAATGATAGTTTTGACCTTTTTCTTTTTCGAAATGCTCCTCTTGATAATGGATACATCAAAACTTAAGAGTTTTTTGAATATTTTCTTGGCACCCATAATCCATTATCATTTGTCTCGTTGAATAGAAACACAGAGTCGATTGAGGAGCACGGCTTCCTTGATGGCGCCATTCGTAATGTGCATGCAAAAATCTGAAACAATGAACTATGAATCTGAAAATTTGCGTAGACAAAAAGCCATGAATTTGAGAAAATGTGTTGGCAAAAATTTGAAACACTGATCTATTTGGCGCCACAAATTAACTCTGGTTAGCCTTGTTAACCATGATTTGACAATGCATATACATTAATGGTACATCGATTTTCTCATCTCAACCATCTGTCATATTCATTTTCAATATTTTTGGGTCTCTTCGGGCAGTGATGAGCTAGAAGGACAGGCCTCATCAACCAATAGCATTTCCACATGTTGCCCGACGAAACAGCAATATATTTTAAAAGTTATTATTTTATTTATATTTGGAAAATTCTACGTTACGTAGAACCCCGATTTCAAGGTTTCAATTGGTCCACATGGCAACAAAAATAAGAAAAAAAATAATAATAAAAAAACATCTTTTTCAAAGGCCCTCTTCATGCTCTACGTTTCTCTAATGATAAAAATAAAAATAGAGAGGTAATTTGAAGAATCATGGTATTAAGAGTGTTATAGTGCTTTGATGAGATAACATACAATTATATTTAAAAATTCATTATTATTGCAATAACATACATATTCACATGGGATATGATTTGCCAACTAAAGACGCCCTTCTCCAAGAACAACTAAAAATCATAGTTTCATTCAATAATTATAGTGCAATATGGTGAGTAAATGAGACAAGCACCATCTCGCTCTCGGTATGCGTAAATGTGATGTCTTCAAAACAATAAACTTGTGACTTACTGACACTGATATATCCACAGTTTCAAAGCCCACACTCTTTTGAATACAAATTGTTGTGTGATGTATGGTTAGATACCTTGCATCTTCATGGGGCATGCATCACGCGGTACTTTGCCTCCAATCTTGCACATACAAGCAGACAATTGTTGCAGGGAAAATAAGAATAAGTTCATTTTTGGTCCTTGTTCTATGTTAGTGGCACAAAATATCTTTCAAATAGTTGATATGGGATTTCTAGTGGTTGGCCACACACATGAGGACATTGACCAAGTTTTCAGTGTCATATCTAGAGCATTAAAATCCAATTCTATTCTTACAATGTCATATATGCTAGCAAAAATTGGTCAAAAAATAGGTGGTGGTTATATTGAAACAACTGAGGGTGAGTTATTAGATCAAATGGTAGATTGGAAAGAATTTATTTTATTTTTTTATCTTCATCTTGATCTAGATCCTTATCTTTATTATTCCTTTTACTTCATCTTGCTCTAGATCCTTCATGGGAGCGAGGAAGATTGCTTGATCTCTTGATGGTATGGAGTGTAAGAGTGTGAAGTGTTCACTCCACGAGTTTTCACCATCATTATAATAGTACTTCCATTGCATGATCGGCTCACCATTCGACATTTGGGAACGAAAGTAATGAGGATTGGTATGTCCTTCCAATCCATCGTTTCCATGAACAATATAGAAAAATAAAATAAATTCTTTCCAATCTACCATTTGATCTTATAACTCACCCTCAGTTGTTTCAATATAATCACCACCTATCTTTTGACCAATTTTTGCTAGCATATATGACATTGTAAGAATAGAATTGGATTTTAATGCTCTAGATATGACACTGAAAACTTGGTCAATGTCTTCATGTGTGTGGCCAACCATTAGAAATCCCATCTCAACTATTTGAAAGATATTTTGTGCCACTAACATAGAACAAAGACCAAAAATGAACTTATTCTTATTTTCCCTGCAACAATTGTCTACTTGTATGCGCAAGATTGGAGGCAAAGTACCGCGTGATGCATGCCCCTTTCTTATTGCTTATTGATGTAGCAACTTGGTTACTACCATGAAGATGCAAGGTATCTATCCATACATCACACAACAATTTGTGTCCGAAAGAGTGTGGGCTTTGAAAATGTGGATATATCAGTGTTTGTAAGTCACAAGTTTATTGTTTTGAAGACATCACATTTATGCATAGTGAGAGCGAGATGGTGCTCGCAAAGAACAACGCCCTCATTTGACATATGTTGTAGATGTGTTTGAGGTGATGCATGCTTTTCTAAAATCTCATGCATTACAGCCAGTCCCTGAGATGAATGTTTATGTTGTTTAAAAGTGCTAGTACTTCTGTGAAATTTGTACACAATATTATAGCATGCTTCTACAATAACTCGCCAGAACGTTCCATGTGAAAGTCCTAACAAATATTGATATGCTTTTGAAACACAAATTTACCAACAACTGTAGGTCTAAAACATAACCTAGGTTCCTCCCATTGAATATTGGATGTTGTGTTTGACTTTTTGTTCTTATTAAAGAAACATGCGAACCTCTACAACAAGTAATTATGTTTGTCCACCCCTCGCTTCCTCCAAATCCCAAGTCATAGGTCTTCACATTCTTTGTAGGTGATCTGTCGAATGCACAACTTTTTACAACATGGTTGCATAAGAGTTTGGCATATGTTTTGAGATGTCAAAATATATTGAGCTTTCTTGACACGTTTTCTTTTGAAGGTTTGAGGACCTCCAAAATATTCTGACACATGAGAATCTCTTGGTTTCCATTTTTGGTGAGCACATTCTAATGTCTATTTCATCATCTTTGTCAAAATCAAAAACTGAAAAATCGGTATTGCGCTTTGTAAATGCACTGACGCTTGTCATAATAGATGCACACGGTGTTGGTATTGCGCTTTGTAAATGCACTGACCCCTGTCATAATAGATGCACATGCCTGTCATAGACACCTATCATAATAGATGCACACGGTGTGTTTGTAGTTCGTCTAATTGTTAGCGGATTCCAGAGAATCCCCAGATGCTGAGCCAAGCTGAAGACACAGAGTATCTCTCACTCATGACTGAGGAGGTCTCTGAAGGAGGAGAGTAGAAGAAGCTGAGAGCCGAGCATGAGAGCCGAAGATTACTAGCTAGGATGATAGTTAATTGTTATGTGAGCCTACACGGTGTATCCCAGAGAAGGAACGACCATGTAGGAGCTAGTAATGTTTCCTAGGCAATGTAAATAAGTGTAGACCCCCTTAGATAATTTAGAGTGAGCCACCTTTTGATGGTGACCTCTAGTGGAAGGGCAATTTCCACATGTAGTTTCTAATTTGGTGAAATTGCCACTTGGGCTCCACATGGGCAGCCATCTTGCTTATTTAAGAGCCCCCCTCTCTTGTGAGGGAGTTTGGATTGTATTGTCAATTCCTCTTGAGTGAATAAAGAAGATCTTCCACGAGTTTTTGACAATTGTGAAGCTCCTTGTTCATGGCAATGTTCTTGAGTGAAATTCCTATGAGCATGTTCTAATTTCCTTTGTGATTATGGAATAATTAGATCTCTTGCTTACTTTCTTGCTTTGTGGAATGTAGATGTGGATTAGCTTTCTTGTTTCTTGATTTTGTAGTTTCAGCATGCAGGTAAACTATAGAGGTTGAGATTGTGGATTTGATTGCATATTCACTAACAATCCTGTCCTTGATTGTTCTTGGGTATTCCAAGCATCAAGAAATGGGTGTTTCTCAATTCTTGGGCTGCTAGAATGCTGTTAGGAAGCTAGTTTTCTTGTTTTTTGTTTCTTGCTGAGTAGTTTAATCTTGTCATTGCATTATTCTCTTATTTCCTAAGATATTTTGGCAAATAGATTGTAGATTTGCTCTCTGATTCAGAACGTTGATCTACGTTGAGCTAGGACTGGTTGCATGGCTTGTAAATGCATGTAGCTGAGTAACGTAACTGTTTCATCCCACTGACAAGTTGGGAACACACGTTGTACTATGAGGAATACTTTTGCCTGGAAACCGTTCTAAACAAGAAGATTTAACTATAAAGCCATCTGAAATAACAGAGAAGAAGAACAAAAAAGAATCATGTTCACATATTCAACTGGAATCTGTGAACATTTGGCGCCATTTCCACAACTATACAGACAATTATCGAAGCCAAACCTTTTCGATTTGTGCTACCAAACCATTGCTCTGAAGTCTAATACATGCATCATTATCGAACTCGTTACTTTGGTCTCGACCAACGTCCAGCTCCGTTCTCGACCGAGGCTTCACGCTCCTTCTCTAGCCGAGCTCCACGACACTCGTCTGGATCGGAGAAAACCTTGTTTCATTCACCTATTGAAACTACACACTCACTCTTGACCAAAAAACTACTCGCAATATCCTGCCAAGTCCTGAGTTAAATCTCAACCGATGCTCATCAATCAGATCTCACCCGAGCCTTTCTGTTGACATCTCAACCCCAGACCTTTTGTCGCATCTCAACCGGTGCCTTTCCGTTAATTCTTAACCAAAGGCATCCTGTACAATCTCAACTGAAGCTGACTATCGAATTGCAACCGTAGGCATTTTGTAAGATCATAACCGAAAACTGTCTATCAAATCTCAACCAGAGCCTTCCGTCCAAACCTCAACCGAAGGCATTCCTATTAAAACTCAACCGAAGGCATTCTTGTTAAATCTCAACCAGAGCTTCCGTCCAAATCTCGACCGAAGCTTTCTCTCAGATCTCGACCGAAGCATCCTGTCAGATCTCGAACGGAGCTTTCTATCAGATCTCGATCAGAGATTTCTCTCATATCTCGACCAAAGCATCCTGTCAAATCTCAACCGGAGCTTTCTCTCAGATCTTGACCGAAGCATCTTGTCAAATCTCAACCGGAACTTTCTTTCAGATCTTGACCGGAGTTGTCTCTCAAATCTCAACTGGGTTGTTCTATCAAATCTCAATCGGATTGTTCTATCAACTCTCAACCAGGCCTTTTTATCAATTCTCAACCTAAGGTTTCTATCAGCTTTCAGCTGAGAGCTTCAACTTTCAACTTGTATCAAGTCAACTTCAAGACAAAGTCAACTTTCTTATTTGGCTAGGTCTCAAAGTTTGCCAAATACCACAGTTCTTTCCAACTTTATTGCAAAACCCTAACACCA
This sequence comes from Diphasiastrum complanatum, assembly GCA_029204225.1. Taxonomy (NCBI): domain Eukaryota; kingdom Viridiplantae; phylum Streptophyta; class Lycopodiopsida; order Lycopodiales; family Lycopodiaceae; genus Diphasiastrum; species Diphasiastrum complanatum. The sequence continues at coordinate 39,389,677 of CM055109.1, read as the reverse complement.
AAAACCAAAACAACTGTGCCATTTGGACACCACCACATTATTAGTCTCTAACTAATATTCTTAAAAAAAAAAAATAAACAAACAAACAAACACCAATCAAGTTACCAATGAGTCCAAGAGGCCTACTTTCCAAATCCTTAGGTACTCTAGAGTTATTATGGATCGTCCTTACGATCCGAATTCCACAGAGGACTATCCACCAGAGATGGTCTCCCCATCTACCAAACGGGCTCAATTCAAAAGATATTCTAGGATGAAATCCCAAGTCCAAGAGCCATCCACAAACCCATTTGACATATGGGAACCCATGCATTTTGAAGCTCAATATGATCGACCACATTTTCATGCTGCAGAGTCTTTACATGCACGAGCTCACTTAAAAGAGCTTTTGCAAATAATGTTTTGTGTACTGAAAAACATACTCCCAAGTTAGATTTACCTAAGTACGACGGTAACACTAATCCTCAAAGATTTCTTCAAGTCTTTGAGAATGCATGTGATGTCTATGGCGAGACATCACCAGAAGCCATGGTTCAGCTCTTCTCGATGACCATGATCGATCATGCATAAGAATGGTTTTTTAACCTTGATCGTGAAGATAAACAAGACTGGTCACTCTTGAAGGAAGCTTTCATCAAATGTTTTAAGCCATTTTGTCAAAAGTCCTTTTGTCAAGCTGAGTAACATCAAAATGACAAAAGATGAAAAAGTACGTGACTACATCGAAACATTTAAACGATTAAAAAGTCAAGTACAAGAACAACCAACTGAATCTATGCTCATAATCTGGTTCCTGGTTGGACTCCCACGATGGATACAACGTGAACTTCGCTCCAATGCTTAATACACATCATTGAAACAAGCCATGTCTGATGCCATTCAGGTTGAAGATGAAAGATCATATGTTGATGAGCCACGTGAACGGAGAGCTCATCGTGTTGTCCAAGAAGCTCAACCAAATGAGAAAACACGAGAACAGTTATGGAAAACACAAATGGAGTTGCTTAACCAGCAACACCAGCAACAGATAGAGAAACTCTCGAAAGAGTTTCAAAACACTCTTAAGTCTATCCAGAGTTCGATGCCAGGTCAGTTACCCACTAGCCAAATCCAACATAGACGCGAGAATACATGGTGCCCTCACTGTCGAGGTGCACACACTGGCAATGAGTGCCCATCATACCAACCGGTCCCAGATACTTCATTGATCAAATGTGACATCTGCGACTTTATGGGTCATATCTCATTCTATTGCTATTATAACCCGAGGAACCAGCCTCACAACCAGTCAGGGGGACATTATCAACCTCCTAGACACCAGTTTGTTTCACAAGATCAAAATCAGCATTATCCATCAAGAAACAACCAAGTCCATATACAAGAGTTGCCTAGACAATCTAGACATGAACCTCAACCACAGCTGGCGCTCTTAGGACCACCTCCAAGGGGACAACCTGATCTAGGAGCACAAAAACATAGACACCCTCGAGAATCTGCACAAACACATTTTGTAGAAAACTCCTATGATCACTCATATCATCACGATACAACACTCCCATCTGTTAGTTCTCAATAATATCAAACTGACAACTCATGCTCGTGCAAACGAGATGAATATTCTACACCACCAAAAAAATCCACATAGTTAGCAGCGTTATGTTATTGCCACAGGCCCAATGAGCAACCGCTATTTTATTTGTGGCGAAACTGGCCACTTCATGGTTGACTGTAAAGTTAAGAAACAATACCACGTGGAGTGTCCAGACTATGTTCGCAAACACAACAAAGACTGTTCAAAACAACCTAACAGGATCTTTCCAGCACGTCATACATCATCCGAACCTATTAGAGTTCTCACTAGAGCACAACGCCAACAACAAGAACAACAGCAAAACAATGAAAAATCAGTTGACCCACATGGAAGCCACTTGACAGCTTTCACATTACCCAAAGACTACCCAGACCCAAATGTAGAACAAAGGTAGTACAATGAATTTAGAGATGAGTTTTTGCGAGAGGAAAAACATACGAAAAGTCTGTTATCTGCTCAGATTCCTGAAAAAGAGCAATCCCTACAAGGACTTGAAATATTTTTTGACCTCTTGCAAGCTCAACTCACTATGCCATTCCATAGCACGGTAAAATCTTTCACCGGGCTTCAACGCTATATCCAACATAGTTTTCAGCTGCCTACTATTCCTGATGACCAAAGAAAAATAGAAGAGATTCTTGAAATTTCCCAGATTCCTATGAATCTGCTGAATATACGTGTTGCTAAGGGGACTAGCATCACCTTGTCTTTGTCCTATAAAGACTATCCCGTAGTATGCGCTATCCTTGATAGTGGATCAGGCGTCAATATAATGGCTTTGTCATTGGCAAAGTCATGGGGCTTCCATACCCTTGATCAACCACGATATAAACTTTGCATGGCTGATCAACGAGTTATAGACCCCGCTGGTCATTTATCAAATATTAAAGTTCGAATAGCAAGTGTCAAATTTGTAATCGATTGTGTCATCTTGGACTTACCAGAAGATGCCAATACTTATAAACTCCTTCTTGTAACACCTTGGCTCCAGATGGCAAGTGTTGTCCAAGATTGGAAGCATAGCAAAATCACCTTTGGCAATCACGACAAACAAGTCACTGTTGACTCAACTGGCTATGTCAAGCCCGCTAAAGTTTATGATGACTGGTCATCAACAATTTATGACGAATCAAATATTGTCCCGATCCAACCAAAAGGCCACTATACGAGATCCACGGACATAATCAATTGGGGTCAAGCACTAGCCATTGTGGACTGTGCTGATTTCAATCGATGTCGTATCGAAACCGCTGCAGAAGATGTAGATATTCTCCCATCTTCTACCGACATTGATACACCCATCATCCCACTTATGATGATTGACCCGATTCCACTACCGCCCATGTTTCAAAAGAAGGTATTATTTTCATGGATAATGTTGAAATGACGGATGAACATATACTCCTTTATCTAGATGCCCCACGTTATCCACCAAAATCAATTTCTCAGGAGATCAAGTCACCAAGGCCGTTGGCTCATGTCCAACTAACATCCAAAGTACCCAACACACAAGCATATAGGCCCAAGCCCAAAGTATACACATGGGATGTGTATCCAGATGAAGTTTGGGATACAATCGATGATGACATGATAAGTGAGGCAACAACACCACCCACTCAAAAACCTCAAAAACCTCGGTTACAAAAAAAGTAAAATTATCAATACAAAATTAATTGAGCGTCAAAAACATATGCGTAAGAAGCTTAGGCAGCCGATTAAGCCCTTGTCTAAAGAGACAGAAATCAAACCATCAGACCAAGCTTCCACGTCCGGTAGTGACTCAACTCAAGTGATTTCCAAAGTTCCAAAAAACTTTGTGCAACCGCCTTTTGGTCTTCCACAAAAATTTAAAGATTTCATACTGGATAACGTTGTTATCCAGTTACCGCAGCCACACCGGGAACCTACACCAAGTTCCAACTCCTTTGAAGGACCAGCTAAAACGATGTCGTTAAACCTTAATGATCCTGACGAGGAGATGGATCGAATAGTCCATGTCGGTGCAAACTCTGATTTTTGTTTAATGAAATAGACAACTGTTCTTTTCGAGAATTTGTCAATAAAGGTAATGAAGTACTTTGCATCTAGCAATGAAGGAGTTTGCATAGGTCCACATATATCTGTATGAACAACATCTAAGAGATCTTTTGTTGTATGCATATGGTTTGATCTAAAAGGAATCCTAGCCTGCTTCCCAAAAATGCAGCTATGACAGACAGGGAGATCGCCTTACCAGAAGGATAATCGAGATCAAGGACCATGGATTGTTTGGTCATGTTCAAAATAGATGCATGATTCATGTGTCCTAAGCGATGATGCCATAGTAATACTTTATTGACTAGAATAGATGTTTTCAAGGTTTGACTAGACTCAGAATAATAGTGTGCCAATCTATATAAGTAACACTACCTCTTGCCGAGTGCCAGGATCTAATTACTCCTATCAATAATTCTACATTGATCAGATTCAAATTCTACCTTATGACCTAAATCTATAATTCTACTCACTGATAACAGATTTGTAGAGAGTTTAGGAACATATAAAACCTTTGATAGTAATTTGAATTGATTATGATGGAATCACAATCTTACAGTACCTTCACCTTCAATAGTGTGAGTACTATTGTCACCAAGATAAACAAATTTCTTCGTGCTGTAAAGAGTGTAGGAGTTGAAGATCTCACGTTGATTGGTCATATGTTGAGTTGCTCCAAAATCCAGAAACCATGAATCATCCAAAAATGCGCTTTGATCTTTGACCATGAATGCAACTTCGTCCACTTCGACCTGGGGAGATGATAAGATTGTATTTGCTTGTTGATCAGGTTGTTTGGCTGCATTCTTTGCTTGGAGAATTCGGCAATCCTTGATCTCATGGTTATTGCGCTTGCAATACCTACAAAACATCTTCTTCTTTGACTGTGGATTCGATGATTGTTCTTGACCTTGAGTCTGTTTCTGATTCATTGCAGCCTTCTTGAAGCTTTGCTGCTTCTGTCGCTTCGAGACTTTGTTGAGATATAGAGCTGTGTGTCCAATCTGTGTATCTGATATATTGAGAATAGTAAGTGCGAAAGCTTTATCGTCCTTCAATTTTCACTTTGAGTTGTCGTCTTCAAGTTTTACTTTTGTACTTGTAACAACATCCCATAATTTGCTAGCAATTAGCAAGGTTTTCATCTTAAATTCCCACAAATAATAATTGGATCCATTCAGCTTGTCTGTGATAAGACCGGCTTTACTTTGAGAATCCATCTGGAACTTAGTCTGTGATGGAATTCATTCAAGATTCTTCTTGCACATGTTTTTGATCATTGATCTAGGATCAAATGCAACCTCTTTAGGTTTTATGTCCGCTCATCTGATACCTGCAAGAATCATAGTTTTCTGTTTTGCTACTCTGCATATTTAGTTGTGTTTCTTGGCATAGACTGCAGCACTTGCAAAACTACTCTCATTCTGTGTGCAAAACAATGCTTGATAAAATACATGGGTTTCTACAAGCCGTTAGAAAATTTTTTATTCATAATATGAAGCTTATTCTTTGTTTGCCAAACCCATTTTGGATTTTTCTGGAATGCATCTAAGTAGTTGTGAATTGTCAAAAATTCTTAACTTTGTAGACTTAGATCAGGAGCAGATTGAGAGGAATAACATATTGTTTGAATTCAAAGATGTTTCTCCATAAGAATTACCTCATGGAAGACCACCGTCTAGGTTGGTAGACCACAAGATTGAGTTAATTATAGGTTGTCACCCTATTTCTAGACAACCATACAAGTTTTCTCATAAAGAAGAGATAGAGATTAGTAAGCAAATTAAAAATTATTTGAAAATGGGTCATATTCAGCCAAGTAAGTCACCATGGGGTGCTCATGTTCTTTTGAAAGCGAGGAAAGATGGAGGCTTCCGGATGTGTGTTGACTACAAGGGGTTGAATAAGGTAACTATTAAGAATAAATATCCATTACCTCATATGGATAATCTGGTAGATTGATTAGGTGGAGCTAAATACTTCACAAAAATAGATCTTAGAACCGGATATCGTCATATTTAAATTCATCCGAGTGATGTGCAAAAGATTGGTTTTTGGATGAGATTCAATTATTATGAATTCGTAGTGCTTCCTTTTGGATTGCTACATTCAAAAGATGATGAGCAATATTTCTCATCCATACTCGGGTCAATGTGTAGTTGTATTCTTAGATGATATACTCATCTATAGTAGAATGCTTAAGGAGCATTTGCATCATCTTACAACTGTCTTGAGAATTTTCTAAAGAGAGAAATTATTTGCTAAAGAGTCTAAATGTGAGCTTTCTAAGCATGAATTGTTGTACCTCAGTCATAAGATCACCCGTAGTGGGTTGAAGATAGACAAGAGTAAAGTCAAAACAGTGCTTGAGTGGCCGATACCAAAGACGGTTAGAGAAATTAAATCTTTTCTCGATTTTACAGTTTTCTTTCGTAAGTCAATTGAAGATTATGCAAAGGTAACAGCGCCTTTAAATAATCTAACTAAAGGCAGAGGTAATAACAAGAAAAATAGAGGTCAATCTAGTACGCATATTAAGTGGAATGATGAATTGAGCCAATGCTTTGAGAAACTCATACAGATGGTTACTTCAGCTCCTATTGTATAGATCACGAATCCAGATATACCTTATGTCGTGCGAACAAAAACAAGTGATTTGGCGACAGGAGCGGTTCTTCTCTAAAATAATGGGCCGATAGCGTTTGAGAGCAAGAAACTTACTGGACCTCGGTTGCGGTATACAACTCAGGAGAAGGAGTTATTTGCTGTGATACATGGACGTAAAACCTGGAGGCATTACTTGTATAGTAGTTAGTAAATTTGATCATGAGATCCGATATTTCAAAGGCAGCTCTAACCAAGTTGTGGATGTGCTTTAGTCAGATTGGTGAATTAAATGAACTTTTATTCACCTAGATTTCCACTGATTTATATCCTTCACTAAGAAGGATGTGTGAATTACATTCTCATTTTGGTCCCATCTGGAGAATGGTTGAGATAGGAAAAAATGAGAATGGAATAGAGATTAATTCACAAGGGTCTCAAGTTCCTTTGAAAGATAAGAAGATAATGGAACAGTTCTCTATCTGAGGTGGTTTACTATTTTGGAATGGGAAAGTTTGTGTACCAGCGGATGATGAGATAAAGAAGAGGATTCTTTATAAGTGTCATGATGTTCCCTGTGCAAGTCATCTAGGTATACACAAGACTAGACTTGGCCAGAAGAGAGCTTTATTGGCCAAAACTCAAGCTATTTGTTGAGTTTTATGTGGTTAAATGTAGACCTTGTTAGTTAGCCGAAGCTAAATGCTTAAAGATAGGAGTAAAAAACCAATGAGTAAAAAATGTCAGAGATGTTTCTTTATAGAATTCAACATGCTCCCAATGCTCTAATCCTCCAACCTACATTTCCATCTAATCTCTTGTTCAAGAATATTCTACTCCTTAACTTTTGATTTCTCATTTTAGAATTGTCTCTTGTTCATATGGGATATGTTGGATTATTCTCCTTCTTACCAATCGTCTAATCCATTTTAATCTTCATCCATTGTTTATCCAGTTCTGCGGATTTTCTCATGCCTTTACACAATTTGCAGATTTACAATTGTTTTTACACAGTCTGCAGAAATACACGGAGTTGATAATAGTGTCGTCTTTTTTGCCTGTCATGAATCTCATTGAAAAATGCAGTGTCGCATTTTTCGCCTGACAGAAATCTCGTGTAAAATCAGTGTCGCATTTATCACTTTTTCAAAAGAGTCTCAAATGTTAAGTAAATGACTCTGGCAAAGTGTGGGGCAATCCTAAATGAGATTCAAGGGCACCTTCGTCTTTTTCACATTTTCTGACAATGTCGCATGTGGCTGTTTTAGTTCATTTCTGCAAAGCTACAGTTTTGGTTCATTTATGCAGACAGAACGTTTACGGCCAATTTCACCCCTTATCAGCAATTAATGACAAGGACCGAATGGATGCTAGGAAATCACCAGCCAACTGGCGATCCCAATTGACGACCTTATTTCTTACTATAAATGGTTGTTCATATTCATACAGTTTAATCATTTTTATGATCAAATCAGATTATCAAAATTATCAGAAGAAGTTTTTGAATAGTTAGCTCTCTCTCTCTCTCTCTCTCTCTCTCTCTCTCTCTCTCTCTCTCTCTCTCTCTCTCTCTCTCTCTCTCTCTCTCTCTCTCTCTCTCTCTCTCTCTCTCTCTCTCTCTCTCTCTCTCTCTCTCTCTCTCTCAAGCCTGCGAGCTTGAACACTCCTGAACATTCTAGCTCACTTCTTAGAGTTGTTTTAGAGATTGCTATTGCGCTACTGCTTATCAACATTGCGCATTAATTCAGATGCGGCTTAGAAATAGCATAGAGTACGTGACTTCGATCCGCAACTTATTGTACTTTTTTTTTTTTTTTGAATCAATATTATCCTTTATTGCATTCAGCTTCGTCTAAGAATGTATGCATTTTCTGGATTTCTTCGCAACTAATTATTTGTTTGATAATTTGATGCTTAATTGTTTGGCTACATAATCATTGTAGTACTGACAATTTCAAAGTTAGTTATTATAAGATCAAACATGATTTCTATCATTATTGTTTTGTTTGAAATTGATAGGCGTAGTCATGCATTGTAAAAGTGGACGATAGTTTATTCTGCCATGCACAAAAAGATTTCTTTCTAGACATTTGTTTCTTTTTGAGCTAGACCTATCTTCACAACACCACTTTCTGACATGGTATCAGAGCGAAAGCTCTAATACTTGATATCTTTCGTGATATCAAATTGATATCATACTCTTCAATTCTTTTCAACCTTTCAGTATCAGAGAATTGATTTTCCTATTGTTGGCGTTACTACATCTTAGCGTCATCGATATAATTGACAGACTAAGTTCCAGATGGATTCTCAAAGTAAAGTCGGTCTCATTGCAGACAAGCTAAATGGATCCAATTATCATTTGTGGAAATTTAAGATGCAAACCTTGTTAATTGCCAACGAATTATGGGATGTTGTTACAGGTACAAAAGTAAAATCTGAAGATGACAACTCAAAGTGGAAATTGAAGGACGGTAAAGCTTTCGCGCTTATCATCCTTGATATATCAAATACACAGATTGGACACATAGTTGAAGCTAAAACGTCAAGAGACGTTTGGGACATCTTGAAGTCACTATATGAAGTGAGGGACGTAACTACTAAGTTACATCTACAAATGAAACTCTTCACTTTCAAAATGTCTGTTGGTGTTCACTTTAGAGTCACATTAACCAGTTTAAGAATCTCTTGCAAAATCTGGCCATTGTTGGATCAGTCATAGATGATCAAGACGCAATTATGACATTGCTTTCAAGCTTGCCCTCTACATACGAGAACTGGGTGATGATCATATTGACACACTCAAATTTAGATCTTATTAGAGTTATCACTATGTTGCTACAAGAAGATAATCAAAGAAGTCACTCTGTCTACTTCCTCCTTTTAGGCTCTATATGTCAACAAAGGCTCTAAGCGACAGAAGTAGAAAAGCTCCAAGAAGGCTACAATGAATCAGAAACAAACTCAAAGTCAAGCATAATCATCAGATCCACAGTTGAAGAAGAAGATGTTTTGCAAGTATTGCAAGCGCAATAACCATGAGATCAAGGATTGCCGAATTCTCCAAGAGAAGAATGCAGTCAGGCCACCTGATCAACAAGCAAACATAGTCTCATCATCTCCCCAGGTCAAAGTGGACGAAGGCGCATTCATGGTCAAAGATCAAAGCATATTTCTGGATGATTCATGGTTTCTGGATTCTGGAGCTACACAACATATGACCAATCAACGTGAGATCTTCAACTCCTACACGTCTTACAGCACGAAGAAATTTGTTCATCTTGGTGACAATAGTACTCACACTATTGAAGGTGGTACTATAAGATTGTGGTTCCAGCATGATCAATTCAAATTACTATCAAAGGTTTTATATGTTTCTAAACTCTCTACAAATTGTTATCCGTGAGTAGAATTACAGATTTAGGTCATAGGGTAGAATTCGAATCTGATCAATGCAAAATTGTTGATAGGAGTAATAAGATTCTTGCACTCGGCAAGAGGCAAGGTTAGTTATATAGATTGTCAAGCCTTGAAAACCTATGTTCTAGTCAATAAAGCATTACTATGGCATCATCGCTTAGGACACTAGAATTATGCATATGTTTTGAACATGTCCAGACAATCCATGGTACTTGATCTCGATTATCCTTCTGGTAAGGTCGATCTCCCTATCTGTCATAGCTGCATCTTTGGAAAGCAGACTAGGATTTCTTTTAGATCAAACCATAAGCATGCTGCAAACGATCTGTTAGATGTTGTTCATACAGATATTTGTGGACCTATCCAAACTCCTTCATTGCTAGATGCAAAATACTTCATTACCTTTATTGACGAATTCTCCAGAAGAACCGCTATTTATTTCATTAAACAAAAGTCAGAGGCTTTCATCAAATTTAGACAATTCAAAGAGCGTGCTGAGAATCAAACTGGCAAACGAATCAAAGCACTGAGGTCAGATAATGGGAAAAAATACATCTCCAACAAATTCAAGGACTACTACCTTAACAACGGCATTGAGTAACAATACATTAACTCTTATTCGCCTCAGTCAAATAGTCTTGCTGAGAGAAAGAACAGAACCTTAGTTGAATCGGCAAAGTGCATGTTATCACATGCGACACTTCCGAAGTGCTTCTGGGCTGAATTTGTTTTAACAACAACCTATATTCAGAACAGATGTCCTACTAAAGGCATCTCAGACAAAACACCACTCGAAGTTTGGACAGGTACCAAAGCTTTTGTATCAAATTTACGAGTTTTTGGATGTACTGCTTTTGTGCAGATTCCTCATGCTCTCAAAAAGAAGCTCGACTTTCAGAGTATCAAATGTGTTTTCATCAGCTACACTACTTCAGATCAAGCCTACAAGTTTTCGATTCCATCGAGTCAAAGATTTTCACTAGCCGGGATGTCATCTTCATTGAAGATCAGTTTCAAGACCCCAAAGGAAAGGGCAGTCCCCATGTAGCTGGCTTATCAGATTCCCCTAACACTTTGAACTTTCTAGTTCCCTAGTTGACTATTCTTATTGAAGATCCAAGCTCTTCTACTTTTGACAAACAACAAATCAACGATAGATTAGAAGATGATGATGTTGCAGATCAGCAACTACAGTACGATGAAAATGATCAACTTCCTATACTACCTAGAAGATCATCAAGGACAAGCAGACCACCTAACCGGTATATCGACGAGTCTATAGCTTATCTTGTTCAGGAACTGATGTTTGTCCAAGAGGCACTCAGTCAGCCTGATTCAGATCTCTGGAAAGAAGCTATGGATAAAGAGTATTCATCTAATATCAAGAACCAGACATGGACAATTGTCGAATTACATGCCAGCAGAAACGTAGTTGATTGCAAATGGATTTTCAAAGTCAAGTACAACGCAGATGGAAGCATCAACAGGAGAAAGGCATGACTTGTAGCCATAGGATTTTCTCAAGTATTCAACATCAATTACACTGAGACCTTCAGTCCAGTAGTCAAGCATTCTTCTATTCGACTTTTGCTATCATTTGCCGCTGTAGCATATTTGGAAATACATCAAATGGATGTACATACAGCATATCTCAATGGAGTTATCGAAGAAGACATTTACATGGTGCAACATGAAGGTTATATTATCGAGGGTAAACACAATCATGTGCGTAAACTCATAAGGCACTTTATGGCTTGAAGCAATCTACTCGAGCATGGTTTCAAAGGATCAATACTTTCCTTATTGATCACGGCTACACACCTAGCTCTTCAGATTCAAATGTTTACTTCAAAGCAATGCAACAGTCTTTTATCATTATCACTTTATACATGGATGATACATTGCTTTTTAGCAACAGTTTTGATCTAATAAAAGAGGCCAAGACAATGCTATCTTCCAAATTCGACATTACCAATCTGGGCGAGGCTCATTTTGGCATTGGTATTCAAATCCACAGAGACAGAAAGCTGAAGTTGGTCTACATTACACAACAGAGGTACATCTACAACATGTTAGTCAGATATAATCTGATGAATTGCAAGTTAGCTCTCTCACCAATGAAACCAGATCTCAAATTGTCAAAGGACCAGTATCCCCAAAGAATTCATGAGAAGCAGCGGATATGTGAGTATTCTTATCATTCTATTATAGGATCTCTTATGTATACCACGATCTAACATAGCTTTTGTAATCAGCTCTCTCAGTCAGTTTATGACTAACCCTGGTATAACACATTGGAAGGCTCTTATTAGAGTCATGAAGTATCTTCGAGCTACTATGGACTTTTACAGTTATTATGGAGCAGTCGGCAACTACAAACTCAATCTACCCAGTGGTTACACAGATGCAAGTTGGGCAGGAGCTGTAGACACTCGTAAATCTACTTCCGGATTTAAATTCTTCCTCAACAATGGTCCAGTTTCCTGGAACAGTCACAAGCAATTTTCAATAGCTCTATCTTCCACTGAATCAGAGTATATCCCAGCCTCTCAAGCTACAAAGGAAGCAATTTGGTTGAAGAATTTGCTCTCAAATATTGGTCTGAATCAATATGCTCCAACGACATTATTTTGTGATAATCAAAGTGCCATCGCTTTATCAGCCAACCCTTGATTTCATTCCAGGAGTAAGCACATTGAATTGAAGTATCATTTCATTAGAAGCAAAGTTCTCAATGAAGAGGTCAGATTGCAGTACTGTAAAACACAAGATATGACAGCAGATGTTTTTACTAAAGCATTAAGTTTGGAATCACACAGAAAATCATCTGTAGAACTAAGTTTGAAGGTCAAGGCATTCAAGGATTCAGATTAAGAGAGAGTGTTGGATTATTCTCCTTCTTACCAATAGTCTAATCGGTTTTAATCTTCATCCATTGTTTATCCAGTTCTACGGATTTTTTTCGTGTCTTTACACAGTTTGCAGATTTACAAGTGTTTTTACACAATCTGTAGAAATTCACGGAGTTGACAACAGTGTCGTCTTTTTTGCCTATCAGGAATCCCGTTGAAAAATGCAGTGTCACCTGTTTCGCATTTTTTGCCTGACAGAAATCTCGTGTAAAATCACAGTGTTGAATTTTTCACTTTTCAAAAGAGCCTCAAATGTTAAGAAAATGACTCAAGCAAAGTGTGGGGCAACCCTAAATGAGATTTAAGAGCACCTTCATCTTTTTCGTCTTTTTCGCGAAAAACCCAACAGTGTCACCTGTGGCTGTTTTAGTTCATTTCTGTAGAGCTACAGTTTTGGCTCATTTATGCAGACAGAACGTTTACGGCCAATTTCATCGCTTATCAGCAATCAATGACAAGGACCGGATGGATGCCAACAAATCACCAGCCAACTAGCGATCGCAATTGACGACCTAATTTCTTAGTATAAATAGTTGTTCATATTCATATAGTTTAATCATTTTTTCTGATCAAATTAAATTATCAGAATTATCAAAAAAAAAAATTGAATAGTTAGCTCTCTCTCTCTCTCTCTCTCTCTCTCTCTCTCTCTCTCTCTCTCTCTCTCTCTCTCTCTCTCTCTCTCTCTCTCTCTCTCTCTCTCTCTCTCTCTCTCTCTCTCTCTCTCTCTCTCTCTCTCTCTCTCTCTCTCTCTCTCTCTCTCTCTCTCTCAAGCCTACGAGCTTGAACACTCCTGAGCATTCTAGCTCACTTCTTAGAGTTGTTTTAGATATTGCTATTGCGCTACTGCTTATCAGCATTGCGCATTAATTCAGACTTTCATTTTAGCCGCTCAGAGATAGCATAGAGTACGCGGCTTCGATCCGCAACTTATTGTACTCATTTACTTCTGTTTCATTTTGAATCAATACTATCCTTTATTACGTTCAGTTTCATCTCAGAATGTATGCGTTTTCTGGATTTCTTCGCGACTGATTATTTGTTTGATAATTCGATACTTAATTGTTTGGCTACGTAATCACTGTGGTACTTTTAAAGTTAGTTATTATAAGATCAAACATGATTTCTATCACTATTGTTTTGTTTGAAACTGATAGGTGTAGTCGTGGATTGTTAGTTTATTCCGCCATGCATGAAAAGATTTCTTTCTAGACATTCGTTTCTTTTCGAGCTAGACCTATCTTCACTACACCTCTTTCCGACAGGATACTAGTAGAAATTTCTTCCAACTATACTCTCTCATTTTCTATAACTAAGTTGTCCCTTTCATGCGACTTCTCTTTCAATGTACTAACATGAAGGACATCTTGAACTCTAGGTCTAAGGGTGTGATGCCAAGTGATGTTCTTGATTATCTTGTAAGGTCCACAATATCTTGGAGACAACTTATAAACCTTCCGTGTATTTTTCACTTGTCAACCTTTTGGTACTCTCAAGTAGATTATCATGTGTTTCTTAAGAGATGTTGGCGACCATTAATATTCTTCTAGGTTGATATCCATCAACATGTAAGAATAATAAAATTTTGTGAATATGTAAGGACTCTGTAGACAAATTCCTAGCACCATTGTAACAAACTCTAGATGCAATAGATATATTTTCTAATCAACCTGCTTTTTGGATACATATGCTATCATGATGTGGGACATGACATTTTGCAGGTAGATTTACACTAGTGGTGTGAGCTTATATTGGTGTTAAATAGAGATTTTGACAAATATATTCTCCACTAACCACTTTGATCTAATGATTTTCAAGATATTTGACCTTAATGTGTATATCACACATACATAACAAATAAACCATCAAGGAACATTATCCTAGAAACTACGTGGTTGGATAGTGTTAAACTTGGTTATATATATCACACAATGCATATAAATTATCTTTTGCCATTGCATACAAAGGCCAATATGCTCATCTATCTATTTTTTGTACAACAAAATGTGCATCTAAATGTCATGGAGTTCAATCCCATATGCAACAATTGTTTGCATGGATTAAATTCTACAGAAGTTCGATCAATATCTATTAGATGATTTACACATGCTATAGATTACATATTTCAAATTGTAGTTTCATGCAAAAGTCACATGGTATCATAGACATGAGATGCCACAATGACCCAATTGAAAGATTCACCCTATATGTAGGTCCTTCAATTGGACATCTTAAACACATAGCATATGTGGAAAAAAGAATTTAGGATTTATCTAAACAAGACAAACACGTGTGGTTTTTTATGACAATTTCCATTGATACTATGAACAGATGAAACACACGATTATTATCCTGGCATTTATCCATTATGTGTGATTCAAATTATATGGAAGATAATTCACTCAATACTAGGATTGTAGAAGATGGTTCATGACTAGTATTAAGCACATTATTATTGACTTGTCCTAATCTTCATAATACACAATTGTCATTAATTCTCCACAACCAAGATATTCCATTAGTTTATTTTTCTTTTGCTCAACTCAACGTGACTTACAGTAGACCGTCATTAGTAGCATGTTCAAAGAAATTACTTGCTTAGAGAGCTTATTTATATCCAAATGAGGGTACCTTGAGCTTTCGTTAATCATATGTAAAGTTTGTTTGAATTTTGAGATGATTTGGATAACTTTCAAAATTCTAAACTTTGTGCACTCACATGCGCTCATGAATTTTCCCACCACTCAATGACATGAGTTATACTATTTATTTGCCATTTATCTATATAAACAAAATCCGTAAAATAACATCCATGAGGGGTCTATAATATGCATTAGTGTCTAACTTTATGTATAAAGCCCTTAATCTATGGCTTCCTATGAAGCCTTTGGTCCCTTATGAAGGTTTGGAGCACAAGGCTTCAAAATGTCACTACCCAGCAGCTGGGATTTGGGCATGCACCTTCATGACCACAATAAACATCTCAACAAGAATGTGATACATCAATATTCATGAAGATTTATAGCCAAGTGTATGCCTAGTAGCATATCAATGAAAGAGACTGTCTGTCTGAATAAGTCTTAACAAATGGATAAGTCCCTCCACAAGAGAGAGAGAGAGTATATCAGCTTGTTCCTTGTTATTCATCCAATCAAGCTTTCCGTTTTCTCTAGTAGTCTCACTGCATCCAGTATGATCTCGGCAGTCATTTTAGCGCTTGGATTCCTGCAAATTCTCTGGCATTTCTAGTGCTTCAGATTTTGGCAAGTAGTGTAGTCTAGTCCAGGCCTAAATTTCAGAGCCTCTAATTATACTCATCATCACAAGAGATGTCATTGAGAAGAAAATAAGCTTTGAAGTGCTCTCGAATTTAACAAAATGACTTCTTTCAAAGGCTTGTATAGTTTATCCACAGCTCTATATATGAAAACATAAACATATCCAGTAGTTTTCCTCTTTATTTCAAAGATTGGAAGAACAATATTTATAGTCACGTTTCAATCACAATCCAGGCTACATTGGAATGACAAAGTTGCTTCTCAAGACTAACATATATACAGTTTTTAAAACTGTCCCAAGGAATCATGATAATATAACATACTATACAATACAGCAAGTGATGCAGAAAAACATTATAACCCATACAGCACTAGTGGGCTTAGGCTCTGCTTTCAAATTTCAGGACCTGCATTATATCACCAATCAAAAGTTTCTCAAGGTGTAACAGCAGTATACTGCATACGTCCCATACAGACTAGGCATGTCAGCATGGAACTTAGAAGAGTTTACTTAGTTTTATCTACGATGAACACACTTCCAGATGGGCTAAAGAAAATAGGAAAAACGACCATACCCATAAATCTGCACAATGTCAAAAAGATCAAAAGGCTTCAACCAGTGGCAGCATTTAGGAAGCTGGAGAAATGGTCGAGATTGCAGAAGGTACATACAAAATGTTATATAAAATGGTCGTTCACGAAAGTGAACATGGAGGGAGCACAAGCAAAAAATTGCTTAGATTATACTCTAGAAAATTTCACGCACCCAACTGATAGTTCTTAGATTTGAAAGTTGGGATTCAACTCTCTCTATTCGTTGATGTCCTATATTCCTCAACACAAGTATTTCATGTATTTCAGATTTGCCGTGTCAAGATCCCAATTCAGCACAATTCTACAAAACCAATAATTAATAAGCACTTTTAGCATTGCATCTTGGGTTATGATATGTAAAATTGAAAATTAGGTCTTTGCTAAAAAGCATTACAAAATGTTCAATGTATTACGCCAATGATATAACTGGAAAAAAAAAAAAAGCATTACCCATAATAATAAATAATGAATGTATCATATTCGTGCGTGTGCCTTGCAGTGAAGAAATTTCAGGGCTACAAAGGCGTCTGAATTAATATAATATTTTGTAAGGAATATAAACATAGAAAGTGGTCCTTTCTGCTACCAGAAATTATTTAGAGAGTTCTACTTTTAAAACGTGTTTGCCAAACTTATGTGCAACAATTATTCACACACTCCTATTTCTAAGAACGGCTAACAACAGTTGGTAATGGTACATGACATTCAACCGATTTTGACTGAGTCTCTCAAGCTTCCAACAAGTAAAGGAGTGGCATTTCAAAGGAGCTAGGTATTATCCAAAAGAGTTCCTAACTAATGTTGTAGAAGTTTATGTAAACTTACTGATCTGTGCAAGTATTATGAGAATCCATTATGCCTGCAGGTCTTGCCTTCCTCTCCTCTGGCTCTTTATTTGTTTTTTATTTGCCCTAATGATCAGGTTATAGCAGATGAATAGTTCAATGCAATATATTCACAATTCTGTGCACCAACAATTTGACTGACTGCTTAGATCAAGAACTTCTATCTGTTAGCGATGACTTCCTTGCCAAGAGTTGAACGAGTTTTTGCATATATCTTAGAGATCCCAACTCTTTAGCTCTCGATCACTGCATTATCAAGATGTGTCCCTCAATGTATTATCAAAAAGAAGGAAATACTTTTTGGAAAAGGAAGGAAGATCGCGGCCAGGAGGTAATTAAGTACCTTTATTTATACAACATTCCGACCCAGTACATTCCGGGACGTACATTACGTTCCGACTGGATCTGGTCATAACGTCAGAACGGGCTTCTAAGGAGCAAACAAGGCCCTGGATTGAAAATACATGCAGACTATGCCAACAAGGCTCTGGAGTCAACATATGCAGATCATGATACAAAAGACGACCTTGATATTGCCTCAGTTGAACACATTGAAGCTTTAGGATGCCTAAAATTGAAGCAAATAAAAGGAAGAACATCAGTGGCAACTTGGACCCAACTTTAATTTCCAAGAGCTAGCACGTAATTGGGTCTTCATGCCTATACTACAAAATCAAAACACCATGCCAAAAATATAGCAGGCAGGCTATTTCTCTTGTAACCTCTCTCGCCAATAAAACTTAACACTTCATTTCAGAAGCCCATAACAAATCAAAATTGAAAAAAAAATGCAATATTTCAAACAAATGAAAGGTATTTAAATTATAATTTGACCCAGACCAAAATCTGAAATTACTTACAAAATCTTTCACGAGCCAAAACAGCTTTCAGCAATTCACAGATAACTACATGACTACCATGACTACACCTGTAAATATATTGTGTAAGAATAAACACATCTATATGTGCACATCTGCTAAATCTGGAGGCACCAATAGAAGTTAGACCAATGCAAGATAAATAGAGCTGATTTTCACACAGCTCATCTGCAATCAACTATCTGCCATCTCAAAGCATGTTATTATAAAAACATGCAAAAGGTTGTCAGGAATTGGTAATTTGTGGAACCCAACTTGATAACAGTTGTCTTGTGCCTAATTATTGCATAGAATTCTCCCTCGGTATGCTATATTCCTGCCAATATTCCTAACATTAACCTAAGCTACAGTAATCTTAGCAAAATGTGAAAATAGAACTGTTAAAATATAGTTTACATGACGTAGATTCATTTCTTTCGTGTCTGCTTCCTGCCAAAGATAGCAGATACAACTTTGGATCTAAGCTGATGAAGGTCATAAATATTTGGAATTAGGTGACCAAACAAGATATCTACTTATCGTTCACAGCAAACTCAGCAGCTCAGCTTTCGTTGTCGTCATCGTCATCTGGCTCATCATCCTCAAACCCATCAGCGCATCGATCAAGTAGTCCAGTTGGCATCCATGTCAATAAAATGCAATGGAATCAAGATTATCCAAATACAATATATGGCACCAATGCTAGCAAAAGCATAAAAGACAACAAAGAACTTGAACTTGATACATTTGTTGCAGGCTTGTTTTGAACAGGAATACTCACAAAAATTAACGTTACTGCTAAAAAAAACTCATGTTAGCAGATTGTATACCATGCCATCCTTCCAATGAATGGAAGTGCCTGACACCGACGTCGTACCATCGTCAGAGAACCGAAAAACCCTGACAAGCTTGGTATCCTCAAAGTATGGATTTGGCTTGAATGACTGAAATAGAAAACATATGTAGTTTACTTGACTGGACTTTCTGCCTTGCCCTTAAGAGTGAAGCATAATGATGGTGATCCTTATTGACAAATATCTTGATAAGCGTATGACTGCAATACATGATCCGATAACATACAAATGTGATGCATGCTATATCCAGACTTCACGTCTTTGAAATCTTCCACTCCACATCCAAAGAATGCAACTAGAGACAGACACGATAAGACACGGCTCTGGCGTTTTAATGACTATTGGAATTTGGACAGGGAAATCGCTGCCCACCATCAGAAAACGAGTTCTGCTAGTACAGATTTCTGCTACTGCCACTGCAGACAATGCGATGACTGTGTCAATCAAATTTATATGGCCACCAAGAAAAATTGCTGTTCGCTGCTGACAGCAAGAACGATGACGTGAGATGACGACGACGTGTGAAAAACAAAATCCCATAAGTACTCCTACTCCGCATCATAAACCCTCTATATTTCTAAACGCATGCAGTGTCTTCCATCTGGCAATGGTGAAAGGGTGCTTCGGCCAAGCAAACGAGAAGTCTCCCCCATTGACAAGTGTTGTGGGGGCAGCCAAGCGCCCCCTCTGTTCACAGCCAGGGGGCCAGTTCTCTATCATCCTAATCAAAAATGGCCGAGCGAAAGTCCCCGAGCCCGTGTGCCTGTTCCTATGGCCGCGAAGGCAGAGAGTGCCAGCCCGAAAGGGCCGAACCTCCTCGGGTGCCCAGCCTTGGCCTTGTGCCAATAGTTGAATGAGCGCTGTGGCACGGGAGGCAGCTGGCTATGTATACAACAGTCATGCACCCAGGGATCAACATCACCTATCCCTCTAACAGAACGGGGCTTACTCTCACCATTGCCACCCATTTTTCTTTCTTTTCTTTTCTTTTCTTTTTGATTTTGTATATGTATATGTCTTCTAGAATAGTGTAGCTGTCAAAACTCATTCAGTGAAATTGTCAAAACTCATTCAAGTTTGGTTTTTGAACCGTAATTGGCATGAGGAGTGATAGCGGACAAGTGTTGAATGTTCATAGGATGTGAACTCCATTGTTCACTGCCATATTCTGCTACCTTCCATGGAAGAAGGCCTTGAAGGCCACTAACCACTGAAACAAAAAGCGTTGAAGGCCAATTACGCCCGGTAGCAACCGTCCACAAGGTCTGCAACTAGGGTAGTAGGCCTTCAGTACCTACCGAGCCGCAACTTTCTAGGGAAGAGGCCTTGAAGGCCAATTACCATTGAAACAGAAAGCATTGGAGGCCAGTTGAAGGGGTTGAAGGCCAATTACGCCTGTCCACAGGGTCTGCTACCAGGGTAGTAGGTCTTCAGTACCAACTACCCACGGTAGCACGCCTCTGCACAGTTGCTACCTAGTGGTTCAGGTGGGCTTGCATTTGGGAGGCCAAACAATGGTTGCAAAGCCAGAAATTCAAACTCCCAGAGCGGCTGTTAGGGGAAATTCCTGACGGGGGATTGGCCTCGCTAGAAAACCCTAAAAGGGGAAGAGACCACACTGCCCTTACGTGAGTGATTGAGGGATACCGCTTCCAATCCCGAGGGCCATCTCAATCTCTCCGTGCTCCCCAGCCAATGAGGGTTTTCCAGGCCCCAAGATATACGGCTGCAAGGAGGTGTAACTACACTCTCGATTCTATGCCAATTATATGTGCCGCCTTGTTTGATAGGTGGTGGTATTTCGCCAACCGTTAGGCCTAGGTATTTCGCTAGGCAGTTCCAATGATGGATGTGACTAAGTTGACCCCTAACCAAGGTGGTGTATTTCAACCACGCATGGTGGACAACCCGCTCTTCTATTTCAAAGAGGTCGAGCCAGTGACTCAAGTACACACAAACCGACTCATTGCCAAATACAATGTCCAATACACCTTTACACAATAAGCATCATACACGTAAAACGTAAAACTTTCAACCATCGATAATCATAAACCTAATGTGAGGAAATACAATTAGCATGCTAGTTAACAATATCGTCATTAGGAAGATCCATAACAATGCTAATTAAAACGTAGCCAAGACAATTTCAAGTGGTGCTAGGTTAGCCATGCCAACGATATTTCACAAAACGACTTCATATCACACAACACAAGAACTTAAGAATAATCAAAAGCCATGCTTTGGAGAG
Organism: Diphasiastrum complanatum; assembly: GCA_029204225.1. Taxonomy (NCBI): domain Eukaryota; kingdom Viridiplantae; phylum Streptophyta; class Lycopodiopsida; order Lycopodiales; family Lycopodiaceae; genus Diphasiastrum; species Diphasiastrum complanatum. The sequence continues at coordinate 39,368,440 of CM055109.1, read as the reverse complement.
GATCCAAGAAGTATACCTTATGTGAAAAAGGGAAAACCGGGTGCCTCGAAGAACCGTCAAGCCATGAGTCTTTCACTATGCCTCCCTCTTCTTAAGGGCTTTTCCCTTCCACTCTTGCCACCAAACAATACTTGGTTTGAGTCACTCCTGACAAAATGTGTAAAATGGAGAAGAGGGAGCCAAATGCATCCCCATACTAGCTCGTGACTATCTGGAAATAACTCGCTACTACAGCTATTGTCTTCACGACTAAACGCGATGATGCCTCTTGAATCTGCTATTACCACCCTGTCAGCTACCCCTGGATTGGATCATTGGTCAACCACATTCTCTGGAACATGTATGATGTTGGAAAGACCAATCTACGCCCCATAACCTCTTCTGAATCGGGACCGTCAGCGGGTTAGAGACTTCACCAGAATTGATTGCTTTTGCACGGACATCTGGAGGTGAGTTAGGATGCAATGATGGCACGCTTCAGACAGCTAGGCAAGTGAGTGGTGAGAGGGTTTGTGGGTCAGTGGCAGCGCTGATTCTCAATGGATTCAATCAAATAGGATAGGATCTTGTAGCAACAATTGGATGAATGGCCGCAACAGAATCATTAAGGAACACAGGTGAGACTATGGGTATAGAAATGTGGGGAACAAAGCCATCTCTGACAACATCAAAGACTTTATGCATGGGCGCATAACCATCGACAACTACCATGCTCATAACAGATTGTAAAGACTCCTCCCTCGAGGTACACCTTCACCATTCTCGGCTTACCTCACGTAGTTTTTCACAAAGCATACTACCTCTCTTATCCACCATAACCAATACATGCTACCCATTGCTCAAAATACTTCAACCAAACCAGAATATTGCACTCTCAAGCTCGTTTACACATTGATCTCTCCCACAAGCATCCTCTCAACCATGGATCACTAGCACTCATTAACAAGCAACACTCTCAACACTCTCACGCTCTCTTTTACATCCTCCCCCTTTGGCTTCACCTCCAATGCACCCAACACTCTCACATTCCCTTCACGTAGACCTTAGCCTCAAGAAGACCCCTCCCTTTTATAGAGATCCCTCAAAGCTTCCCCTTCATAATGCCATCTTTTCATCCTTCAAGCCCTTCATGACATGTGTCCCATTTTGTACAAGTCTTTTACTTGTGACTTGACTTGGAATGGTACCCTTCCCTTTTTAGAAAAGATGTGTTGGGTCACTGGGTACAAGGGTACCACTTGTGTGGGCCACCTTTCCTTGTTGCACTTGTGGGTGGTTTAAATGGGGTAAGTACTTCACTTGATTGTCATTCTTAATTGGGTAGTCCTTATGGCTACTTGTGGTCAACCCCTACCATTTTTAGGTAGGACATTTTTATCAAGCAAGTTTGGCCTCTTATTTGCATTTTTCTTTTGCGTGTCCATGGCCCATGGTTCAAGCTGTCGAGGTGGTTTGTCGGGATGCCGTTCAACAAATTGCCTTGAGAGTTTGCAATTTGCCCATGTTTCCACTTGCCAAAAATCTCCCTTGTCCCATACTTTGTCCGTTTTCGTGAGTCAATTTCCTTTTGACATTAGCAACTGTTGTCGGGCACTCATGACTTGGGCTTCCTTAAGGCACCCGGTTCCCTGAAAACGCAATCGGTATCTTTCTATATTAGTAAAAAGAAAACACAAAACATTGGAAAATTTGTGTGGCAATGCCAGCTATCATAATTTGCGTAATTGGGCCAATTCTAAGGCCGTAAAATATTTTATGGGCTATTTCTAAGGCCTCAAAATTTTCTCTAGCCACATTTTGGGTGGGCTGGGACCCCTATCTATGGGCAAATTTGTGCAGTTTTCCTATTGATATACAGTTCTTTCATGCTCATTTTTTTTTAAATCTGTAAAAATAGCCCAATTTTTTGTGCGAAAATATTGGCTAACAGCGGCTGTTGTGTTTGTTATTGTCATTTGGCTCCAATTTGAAGTCAGAAATTTGAAAGGTGGTGCTCAATTAAGACGATAAATTTTACAACTTTAGCTGTGTAATTATAACTACATTCTATAAGTTATGAAAAATGGTGAAAAAGTACTTGCTAATTCATAGATCATTGCAGCAAAAGGATTTGAAAATTCTTTAGCTCTACAAATCATCATGCTGCTTCGAATTGGATTTCATGTATTAGGTTTAATTTCAACGACTGGCTAGCTACTCTCTGTTCCAAATTGGAAACAGTTAGAATAAGCATATAGTAAACAGACAACAGATGGTCTGTATAAAGGGGTCTAGTACCAATTTCTATCTTTGCATGAAATTGTTTTATGAATGTTATCTGGCAAAGTAATGAGTAACTGGATTAGAGAAGCGGGTAGAAAAACTAAGCAAAAGTTTAGGGCGAACTAGTTCAAGTGAGAGAGAGAGAGAGAGAGAGAGAGAGAGAGAGAGAGAGAGAGAGAGAGAGAGAGAGAGAGAGAGAGAGAGAGAGAGAGAGAGAGAGAGAGAGAGAGAGAGAGAGAGAGAGAGAGAGAGGAGAGAGAGAGAGAGAGAGAGAGAGAGAGATTGCTACAATGACCGTTTGCTGAATTCACACAATAAACTAATCATCCATACTAATTATAAATACAAGTAATCTATGTACCTCTAGATAGTCACAAATGTAGGTTAAGGTTAAGCAAATTAGGGGATTAACATGAATAGGCATATCATTTTATCAATATCAATTTCAAAATGATCTGGCATCTCCTATGTAACTGAGGAAATTGCCATTACAATAACTTGCTACGCCCCCCATGGTGACAAAACATGCATGAACACTTCATAGTTAAGGGCATCGAGAGGGCGGGTTGAAGGCCTCTCTGAAGCCACTATTCAACATAGCAGATTCCTCAACTCCCTCAGAAGGACATAACTTTCGAAAATATGGATGGCTAGAGTGATTATTTTTGGGTCATGGCACATGGCTCTAAGGTGCTCCATCAATATTTTGGCCATCCCTCTCAAAGGCAAGTCTACGTGTTCAACCTTGCATTTGAAGAATTCAAAGTTAAAGGAAGTGCCTAAAAATTTGGAGACTGCTTTAGGAGAGTAGAGGTGCTCTCAACTTTTGGTTAGTAGTTATTTTAGGGAACACTATTTTTACTTTAGGCATAAAGATTAAAGTCTCCTTCCCTTTGAAATAGTACAAGGACGTGCATAGCTTGCTCCTAAGTATTGAGTAGGCTACTTGAAGTTAGCGTGCACTACCAACAATAATCTTGCAATATGAATGTAGCTACAATTCGACAATGATGATACTTCTATATTATCTGACAAATTAGATGCAAGAGATCTATGTGATATTGAAGCTTCCAAACAAACTTTGTAGAAAGCCAATCTGATCTTTTTGCCCATGTTGATGTCTTCAAACCTTGGTTGGACCAATCAAATGCTAGTAAAAAGATTGATAAATTGTAGTATGGATTTCTATCTTTGGATGAAATTGTTTCATGAATGTTATTTGGCAAACTAATGATTAACTACATTAGAGAAGCAAATAGAAGAAGAAAAAAGACTCTAAGTAAAAGTTTAGGGTAAACTAGTTCAAGTGAATCTCAGAGAGATGATAAAATATGTAAAAGATAGCTAGTAGTTTATTGCCAATGGCACCATTATGGATGGCCAAATGTCACACACTCTTGTACTTATTTAGGTACTGATTTAAAGATGACTGAAATCTATTTAGATGCTTAGAGGTGGCCGAATTGAGCCCCAAAATCAAGGTCCTAAATTATAGGCTAATTTTAAGAAAATTTGGGGACACTACATGTGACACACCAATCCAACCACCAAGTGGGTGTGATTCCATGATTAGGGGATAAGATGGTAGGGTTAGGTCTATGCTAAGATCTGAGCCCATTAGGTATGGATTTGGAGCTCATTTGTACATACACTTTTGAGAGATCAAGATTGATGCTGATTTTGGCAATTTTGCTCTTGCAAGTGGAATACATGCTTGATTAATGTGATGTTCTTTGGGTCTATTGAGTAGAACTAAACCTCATAATAGAACTGTACTTTCCACACATGTGACAAGCCATGGGGATCAGTAAATGCTAGTTTGATTGTGGTGTTCAAAGGCAATTGTCAATCTAGATGCAAAATAGCTAGATTTGATGTGTAGAATTCTAGCGATTCAATCTATGTTCCATCCTTGATGTTTGATTCATGATTGATTTAGGCCTAAGAGAGTCTAAAAGTAGTGTCTGGATATGAGAAAGGTGATGTATAGCTCAAGCTTAAGTGCTTCAATCTTGGTGAATTGAACAAAGATAACTTTTCAAGCAATTTGACATTGGTGAGGAGAGTGACTCAAATAGTGACCAAGACCTTAGTGGATCTTGATAAAACTTTGTGTACATCACTATAAAATTGCACACATGTGCAAAATCACCTCTGATCACACTTCACACATGTGTACTTTGTATACCACAAAATATTGTTATGGCTTCAATTGGAGCATTTCTTTTGAAAGCTAGTGAGAGATGGACTTCATCAAAATATCATATATGGAAAGTGAGGATGGAATCAATTCTAGTCCTTCGAGATCTCATAGACATTGTGATGGGGATTGATGAGGAGTCTTAAGTCCTTCAAGAGAATGTGAGATTTAAGAAGAGATCTAGAATGGCACTTCATTACATCAAGATGATTGTGTCCAATGAGATTCTTAAGGAGATAGGAGAATGTGTCTCTCCCAAGGATGCTTGGGATACATTAAAGACTATCTATGAGTCTAAGAACACCTCAAGATTGCTCACATTGAGGAACAAGATTCTTCAAAGCTATCAAGGCAAAGGGGAAAGTGTTAAAATCCTGTTAGGATCTAGTGCAGTATGCAGATCACATAAACCAATCACCATAGACACTCCTCACAAGCTCTCAAAGATGGCACAACAAAAGCTTAACTGTATTACCAAAGAAACTATACATATAGAGTATTCACAACTACATGAAAAGACAGGTGTCCTAAAATTGGCCTAAACTAAGGTCGGCCAAATTCGACCGCCGACAAACTCGGGACATGCCCCCGAGTATAGCAAGTACTATAATAACACTGTATAGGCTAACTTTTCCTATGTGTGGCTACTCGGCTAACCCAAGTAGTCGACTACGGGACAAATGACTAGCTGATATAACAAGTGCGGGTCCAGTCTCGATTACTATTGAAAACTGTAAATCCTGATAAACTGAAGATATGTATAGTTAGTTACAATATTGCATTTCGAGCTTACAATAAAAACATATCAGATCACTCTCCCTTAAGCTCAAATGTAGTAGGAGTAAAGAAATATATTGCAGTAGCATCTGGAGTGTCCAAAAGATGTTATGCATATTCCTGCTACCTTGTACTTGACTCGCACTCAAGCACACCATCAAACCACCAGGTTTGGCACACAAAGTATCAAAACCACAATGCTCATATAGAGAGTCTACCACACTTTCGACCAACTGACTTGTCCCCAATCCGACTTGACCACAAGTGGACCACATGAGCGACATGGCTCAAACTGAGGAAATCCCACTGTCACCATGAGACTTACATGCTCCATCTAGCTAGGCTGACATCCTATCAAACACTTACAAGCACAAACCTGTAAAGCTGACATAAATGAGTGACTGAGGCTCAACCTGAGGAAATCTTACTACCACCATAAGATTGTACCCCACCAGATAGACAGCTAGTAGACATAATGACAAGTCAATGGGCATCCAACTGACTACTTTGTTTTCGACGTAGCACCAACACGAATACGTCATAGTACATGACCAGGCTTGTGCAAATTGTGGTATCATGTCGTACCAGCACATGTTACCTGTAGATTCGTTGCTACACCACTGGTCACCAAATCAAGTCCCCGACCATGGCCCGCACTTGTAACCTGGATGCCCTCACGTCCAAGCATATCCATCTATCCAATAGGTCCTGAAAGCTGATCTCCATTCATTTCCCATGCTCCAAGCACAAGAGTCTACCAAGGACTCAATAAATGAATGTACGCAAATATCACCATAGGCTATACCTTAGTAGCTCGCCCATGTCTCAGAGATATTGATGATGATCTACTTCATACATCCCATGTAGGCTCGAATTCCCATGCTTGATGTTGCCAACTCTGATTTGACCAGTACAAAGGCCTCCCACCAAGGAGCCTATCTCACCAACATGTGACACCAACTTGGAGACAATTGTGCGTATAACCATGCAGTGTTGGTGTATGAACGATGGTCTGCTTGGTCTACGATTGATTACGATTACAACGGATGTGACGGAAGCAGAACACGAGAGGTGATTACGATAAAAATGATGTCTTTACCAATAGTAAGAAAAACAATTAACACAGTAGTAACTGCGATTTCAGGAACATAGATTGACTAGGGAACGGAATCAACAGCTTGTTATCCTTTTGAGTTATCATAGTAGGATTCTAAGACTGTCGTAATAGCAGGATTGCGAAGCGTTAGGCATCTTGGACAGCCATGTGATCCTTTGTCTCTGATAACCGTGTTTGTGTGCAAGAGAACGGTTCCCTTCTATCAGACCGTAATCTGGTGATGGCCTTGCGGTTCTGCCTGATTCGACTTTGCGTGTATATTGCAGACTGATTCAGAGAGATAGAATTCTTGAGAGTAGAAGGAGGGCGAAGGGATGAGTAGGAGAAGATTAGAATTCCAAGATGCAGCTCACTTGATCACTTGCCAAAGTATCAACTGTCACTCCCTGAACAACCATCTCCATCTCTATCGGCTCACAACCATGGGCATGCTGGATCCACATCACCTCGTAATGCACTCCATGCCCTCAGGATATGTACCACCACTAGGTACACTCCATGCCACCTACCTCCAAGTATGCTTGACCCATCCCTAGGTCACCATCCTGCTATCTAAGCCGATTGTCGAAGCATCTTTTGCCTCTCCTGGCTCCTAGCAATGTCTCTCGCTCTCCCTGGCTATGTGCCACCCGACACCATGCCAATGCAAACTTTGTAGGAGGTAGAATGCGAACGAATGAGAGAGAAGAAAATAGTTGTGGAACAACTCTCCCGTTATTATGGGCTGTTAGAAGCAAGAACAATCTAAAAGAATGTAAATCCAAAGTTATAATCACAACTCAAGCGTTCTTACCAACAGGATCTTAAAAATTAATTCATACTCAAACGGAGGAATGAGTATAGTCCACCGAAGAGATGTAGGTGTAGTGGTATTACTACAGATGGGTTTTACTAAGAAGTATAGTTCAGAATAGAGTGATAGTGCGCTGTGATAATGAAAGTTTCTCAGGCTTCAAAGACAGTCGTCGTCTGATCAAAAACTAAGGAGTTGTGGACGTCTATGTTTTGATCAGAGTGAGTGAACAAGTGTGAACAAGCAATAAGAGTGTAATAAAATCACAACATCATAGATCTACGTTAAACACAGATGATAGAGTGTGTTGTTTCTATATGACAATGAAAGCTTGAACAACACTGAATGTGTTACAGCCAACAATGGAGGCGTAACTTGGATGCTCGATATCATTCGCTCTGTTGGCGGAGGATCATGGAGAATGCGTGAGGAAGATGTATTTATACACCACATCCTTGTATCTGTTACAATAAATGTCTGTCATCTAACTATGTACTTTGTTGTACTTGGGGAATAATTGAACTACAATGACAGAATGACAGCTATACAATGAATACATAGGTCAAACGACTTGGGATCGCTGACGTGGACAAGAACATCGCATCTTTTCTTGCACTTTGCATATTTCGAAAAGTGGCTGGAGACGTTTCTCGTTGAAATAAATAATTTTCTCATTCTCTCCTGTTGAAAATAGTTCATTTGTTGAAGTGACTGTTTTGTCGCATTTTGGGAAAATGCAAAAAAAATGACAAAGAGAGTTCACTTCTTCAAAAATACTTGAAAAGAAAGTATTTTCTGGAAATTGTTGCATTTTTCGAGAGCTAGGAAAATGTGAATTGTGCAACAATAAGTTCATTTTTGCAGACTATTGAAAACATGGTGTATTTTTATAGACTTGTTCAAAAATGCCAATTCGTGGAAGTCATTGAAGATGGCCAAATATTCAATGATCTTCAAATAATTAGAACTTAACATTTGAAAGTAAAAACTATAGGATTGGTTACCCTGTAGTTCAGATCCATTGATGGATGAAGATCATGTAGAGCACCTAATCAGACAGATATTGATTCTACTAACAAACTATGCAATTTACTTGACAAAGGATGAGAAAGAAACGAACGCGAACTCGCTATTCATGATCAACCTCAAAGGATTCTGTTGGAGGGTTTGCGGATCCCAAGGCAACCCTATCCCTAGTTAATAAGTGAGAGGGATTTGGCACCCTGCGTGTGTAAGTCCAACCCGATGATCACATAGTTATTTGATTAGTTACAAGTCAATAAAAGGACTTTAGGCCTTTTTGCAGGACTTTTAATGTCGTAGGTCCTAAATGTCAAGTTAGTGAATAAAGTTGGGTTTCCCTCCAATTTGGATGGTTCCCACTCTTTTTTAAATTTGAATAATTGGGGAGGCAAAAATGGACCAATAGGATTCAGAGGTCAGGGTCCTCCTCTCTACTATAAAAAAGGACCAACTCGAGTTCCTACACATGCTCATTTCCTCATTTCAATAAAGCAGATTGGTTCTCTTGTGAAATGGATTGATGATGTCTTTGCTCTCTATCACTTTTCCTCCATCTCTCATGCTTTCTTTGGATTTGCTAAATGTTGGATCTGAATGTTATTGGGACTGCATGTTATTATACTTTTTATGAGAGAGAAAAGAAGAGAGAGAAAGAGTAAGCTATCTTTGTTGTGGATCTAGTGTTAATGGATGTTTAATGTTTAGGGTTAATGGATGTTAGAGTTAGATGTGGATCTTCATTCATGCTGAAATCTGAACTATACTATCACTCTCATGGGAACAAATCTACGCGTGACAATTAACTTCATCTCTTTGATGCTAAATTGACTAGATCTTGGTTTGAGGCTAGGCAAAGAAAGAAATCCACTCCAATTTTGGCGCCATTGCCGGGGAGCTACGCCAATTTTTCAGTTTGCAGCATGTTTGGTGGATGGTTAGCTTGCATTAGGCATCTTGTCGTTGCATGAATAGTGTTAAATCTGCATTTACGGTTAGTTTGGGAGTGATTTTGCTTGATTTGAGTGGATTTGCTTGTTTGAAATCTAATCTAATTGTAGAATAGGAAAAGATATTCAGATCACCAATCCCAAGATCCATTTGGATCTGAGATATCAGAAAAAACAACAAAAATCGATCAAATCTGCCAGATTTTGATTAAAAAGAGGCAAAAATCATCATCAGAGCTAATAACTTTTTACCCTCTTTTAGGAAACCTTCGCCGAGTTGCAGACACCTTCGATTTTGATCACAGAACCTTCAGTGTGAAGGGCGAACAATCCTTCCCAGCAGATTTCTGGAAACATCAAAAAAATCGTCAAAAAACACCAAAAAATCATCAAAACCCTAAAAATACATAAAAAGAACCTTCGTCTGATTCATTGTGCATAGGTGTGATTCAGATCTATCTACTGCCAGGTTGGCAAAGAATAATACCAAAAATAAAATGTTGTTTTTAGAGGATCAGTTGTCATATTGCCATATTTTTGCCAAAAAAATCACTTTTTTGCAAAAATACCATTGATCCTTCTCCAAAACCTTCGTCGAGTTTCCAGAACATTCTATTTATGGTAAGATACTATTTTTGAGTTCGACGAAGATTCTTCTTGTCCAGATCATAGAAAATTTTGATTTTTACCCTCACCAAACTATAGAAATTGTGTTTTCTTGTTTCAAAAACCTTCGCCGAGTTTACCCTAGTTTTATCAGTGTCAAATTTTGTATCTGAGAGTTCGGCGAAGGTTATTTTCGTAGAAATTGTTAGAAATGTTGATCAGAGAGTTTTTTTTTTCCAAAATAGCACTGCTGAACCTTTGCAAAGCCAATCTTCGCCTAGGGAACCTTTGCCAATACTATTTTTAGATTCTAATTTTCCAGATCAAGGCTCTACCAAAATTTGGGTCAAATCTGATATAGTCTGATTTGGATTCTGAGAAATTTTTCATTTTTTTAGTATCGATTGATTGAATTTCGAAATCCTTTTCATGATCTGATTCTTGAAAAGTGGAATAGATCTAGCAGATCTGATCTGAGATAGTGCTTGATTGAAAAATCTAGACCCAATCTCATTGTCTGCTTGATTTGAAATTTTTAAGATGGTTGCCCCTGGAGTTGCTCCTGGAGGTGCTCCTCAAATTGTCAATCCAATCATTGTTAGAAAAGCACCCCATTTGGATCTACCCAAATACAATGGATTAACAGATCCAATTACATTTTTTCATATCTATGCTGAATCCTATGAAGTCTTGTGGCGAACTTTTCCCTCAAGATAAACTTAAGCTTTTTCCTATGGCCTTAACAGGCCCAGCACAAGATTGGTTCTATAATCAAGATGAAATTGAGCATACAGATTGGGAGGTTGTTAAAAGAGCCCTTATCACACGGT